>JAGTTH010001824.1:0-17613 GCA_022606485.1 Agraylea sexmaculata
TATAATAAAACTTGTTTAATCGATCAACGACGAATGCGGGTGATATTTTAAAAGCCATAGGGAAGGAAGTAAACCCCAAAATGACTTTTAAATATCTGTTTAATGGACCAACGATAAATGCGGGTTGTTTTTTAAACCCTTTATAAATATTATTTTTCTTATACAACTTGCACTTAAATGAAGGGAAGAAAGAAAATCTCAAGATGACTTAAAAAATATATAGTAATCGATAAACGATGAATGCGGGTTACATTTTAAATGTAAGTAATATTATGAATATTTGTTTTTTCCTTATATTTTTCGAAATGTATCATGTCTTCTTCTTAAAAATGTATAGAAAGACTTTTTTAATCGACCAACGATAAATGCGGGTATTATTCAGATTGCAGAAAAAGTCTCCGTTTCATCGACGAACGATGAATGCGGGAATATTATATTAAAAGCTCTACATTTGTTCATACATTGATATTTAAAATCGACCAACGATTAATATACAGTGTAATATCGATAATCCGATACTTTTTTAACAATTTTTTCTCGTCTCGATATCAGAAGCGCCTGACAATACATAAACCCCCTCCCACGCCATCACCAATATCGAAAAAACGATTTGACAATATATGTATTTGTGTATATAATATAAAAAATAGATCACAATAAGGGATAGTATCGGTAATCTGACAGTTGCTGTAAACAACATGTCTTTAATTGCACTTCAAATATTTTAAATGTGCCGTTAAAACTCAAAAACGCACTTTGCTCATTCCGAGATATTGAAGCTTTTCCTTTCAAACTATTTCAGGATAACATATTTTTATAAAGGGGAAACTATTGGGATATTAAACATGAAAATGTAAAAAAAAAATAAAAACAGCACAAATTAAATTAAATCTTGCATTTAAGCTTTTTTGAAAAATTCATTCATGCATTAAATGCATTTATTTTTGGTTTTCTTGTTGATAGCCTTCTTTTTGGCCATATCTGGAGACACTTACTATTTCTGAATCCATTTTAATACGTTTATTTATAATTGCAAGTTGTAGTGACATGTGCTCAGCGCTGTCAAAATACCACGGAGTGGGGGAAACAATGCGCACTGATTGGTCCATTTGCAGTGAAGCGAATTTGATTTGTATACTACGAGGTTCTTAAGCCATTTTGGAATAAAAGTATTAGAGCTTTTTTGAAAAATGTAAGTTAGCTAGGTAAATTCTATGTAAAATTCTCTTATAACTCATTTTTTTCAAAATTGTCAAATAATAGTTTTTGATTTGTAACGACACAAATGCTTTTATGCAATGCCAATACGATCACAATTAAAATATACTAAAAAAACGGGCCTAAGTATTTTTTTAAATAAATTAATTTAGGTATTATGACAGCTTGAGAATCTTCGGTTATTATTAATGAGTTCATCATAAGATTTTTAACATTAATGAAGGTGTGGTTGTGTTACATTTAAATATTTAAAGTACAATAAAATACTAAAACGGGCCTAAGCATTTTTTTTGTATAAATAAATAATTTATTATGACAGCTTGAGAATCTTCGGTTTTATTAATGAGTGACAACTTTATGATGTCATCACATTATTTCAAATACAAGTTCAATTTCGAATCCGTCAACAATGTATTGTTTACTTTTTAAAAATTTAACTATCCGACTTGGACCATTAATTGTGGTGTAGTTGTGTTACATTTAATGAACCATTCCTTATATTTTAGTATCAATAAAAGACATGTTGTATAATAAAAATAACGAGTGATGAACTTCTTTAATGTGATCGATTTTGAATGTTTTTTTGTTTGGTAATGTTTCAGGCCGTGATGTGTTACACCCCCAAATTCCTGTGGGACGCATTCGAGGGCGGACTGATGAGAACTATCGTGATGGGACTAAACATGGGACTGTGTCAGGAGAAAGACCAGAAGAAGGAAGTCCTGATCGCGTATTTGAGGAGATACGAGAATGTGAGTAGAAGAGCCTTCGAAACTCGATCAAGCGAAACAGGTTCGATGGCCTTTCATGGCGCAATTGAATCCGGTGTTGCCAGCGCACTAAATAGACAATTGAGCAAACCTTGACCGCGGCCGAATTCATACATTTATACGTGATTCAATTCAAAATAATCGCAATAATCTGCGCGGAAGGCCATCTTGTCGAAAGGAAGTACTTTAGTTAATATTGTACTACAATCAATTGTTAAATATATACAACATGCTTTTTTAAACAAGTTAAAATTATTTACCAGTCTAATAGCTCAGGGGATAAGAAGCGTGGCTAGAAATACTGTGGTCATGGGTTCAAATCCCACTCAGGTCAAGAATTTTTAAATTGATTTGATCGGTTATTACATTCGGAAGATCGGGAATAATATTAATAAAATCCCGATCGATCGTCGCGATCCAGGTTTACTCTGATTTCCTGGATTGTAAGGTAAATACTGAGGCGATTATTAAGTCAGGCAGAGCCGCTCTGTCGGTGACCTGTGTAACTAACAATAGTTAAGATCACCGACAGACAATTAACACGTTGTTGTGTATAAAAAACCCTCTCAAAATGACCCTTTCTAAAATAAAAAAAGCTCCTCGGAGCGTAAATAAATAAATAACTTTACCCACAATATTATCAGCTCTAGCACGACTATAACGGCCGTATTCAATATAATTAGTTAGTGTTAGTGAGTTGTGTGTGTATGAATAGACTAGACTTTATTACGAATACACACCGCATGCACACACTCTTATTATACTATTACTAGGGTAATTTTAATTGAAATTTTTAATGTATTAATGTTCTACTTGGTTTTTTAATAGGACGGTAATAATTTGTTTGTTTTTTCAACTTCATGTATAATTTATCATTAATCAGTACATGCTTACGAATCAACTTGTGTATAAATCAGCATATTGAGTGAATAATGAGAACAAATTTTATTTTTTTATAAGCACAAATTCACTTATATGTATATAATATTTTTTGTGATATTCTTCCATCGCTTAAAATAACAACTTCATTGAAAAGCAGGTTGTATACTTGTCAAGTGAAGATATTTTTTATAAATTCTTGTAATGAAACAAAAATTATACAAGATGCTAATTAGGCCAGTACTAACCTACGGTGCAGAAACATGGGTTATTACCAAGACTGAGGAGGATAGGCTACTTAGGTTCGAGGGAAGATTCTTAGGAGGATCTTGGGTCCTGTCTAGAGGCACTGACTATTTAGAATTAGACGGAACGATGAGATTTACTCATTATATAAGAGCGTGAACGTAGTGCAGTTTATTAGGGCTTTAACATTAGGTTGGGTTAAGAGCAGGAGGGATAGTATCGGAAATACTATCCAGCAAGCCTGTGGGTAAGAGAAGGCAGGGTAGACCTAGGCTAAGGTGGGCGGACGAGTTCTATAAGGTAATTAGGAGTTTAGGAATTAATAACTGGAGGAGCATTAAGTGGAAGATGCTGGTGCGGGAAGCCTTGCTTCATCACTGAACTGGAGTGCTTATGATGATGAATAAAACAAAAATTGAGATATTGTTGTCAGACTGTTGGAGCCTTGGTCCGCCGAAATGTTTGTAGATGACGCAATAAGAAAATGTGCTAATCCATCACTAAAAATACAAATATGTAAATAATACAAAATGTAATTAATTGGTAGGATAAACATATTACAAATAATTATTAAAAGCTTGAGATTCTGCTGTTTTTTCTATACATTTCTTCGGGCCATCGCTTTAATGGCCATATTCAATATAATAATGTAATGAGAGTGTGTTAGTGAGTCTTGCTAGAGCTGATATACGAATAGATTTGGCCGACTAAATGCTTGAAATCTAATTCTTATTTTTCAGGGCAAATATCAAACTTTAAACATTACTAACTGGGGTTGTGCATAAATCGTACTACTTCTATGAACGAATATATTATTAATTATTTTGTTATATATTTTCAGCAACACAAGATGTACGCATTCCGGTATTGGGCGTGCGAGCTTCTCTGCTTCGTCAATATAATCCTGCAGCTGTGGATGATGAACTCGTTCTTCAACGGAGAATTCTTATCGTACGGACTGAAGGTGATGAACCTGACGGACGAACCACAAGAGCTACGCTACGATCCCATGATCTACATATTCCCGCGGGTGACGAAGTGCATCTTCCACAAATACGGTGCTTCGGGATCGTTACAGAAACACGACAGCCTCTGCATCCTGCCGCTGAACATAGTGAACGAGAAGACTTACATATTCATCTGGTTCTGGTTTATAATCTTGGCGTTCGTATTGTTCCTGCTCATCGTGTACAGAGCGCTGATAATCCTGATGCCGGAGATTCGGCCGCGTCTCCTGCACGCGCGCAACCGGATGATCACCAGAAAGGAGGCTAAGTTGATATCGGACCAGGTGGACATCGGAGACTGGTGGATATTGTACATGCTCGGCAGAAACATGAACTCGCAGGTGTTCGCCGAGGTCGTCAAGGAGCTGACGAAGAACTACGAACAGAAGAACACGCTCATGAAAAAATGACACGATCGGTTTTAAACAATTTTAAACGAAAGACTTGCAAGTGGTGTGCCTTTTTTTATTAAAAAAAATAAATAAATGAGATTATCGGTATCTTCGACGACTTCGGTGCTGCGATGCACAATTTAAACATAAGCCCCCCTTTTTTTATACATTTAATAATATACACTTTCGACGATTTACAATTTTAGCGTTAATAGTTAATATTGTGATAAATGTTACATCTCGGAATTGATGAATCTCTTAGTTTTTAATATCGGAAATACCAAATTTTTGACCGTTGCCTCTTTTTACAACGCATCGACGTCCTCACAATTCCACTCTATGCTCAAAAACTCATTTTTAAACGTAATGTGTTCATGTTATGAATTAATAATAAATGTGTTCTTCTCCGATTTAATAAGCAATACGACTGACAATTTTTCGAAATATTACAATTCTCTCATTCACAGGGTAGTTTCGCATTTGAGCGTGTCAATTATTTATTGCCCTGTTTTAATTGTTATCAATAATAGTCGTAAGTCCCTCGTATTATATAAAAGTTTATAATAATAATCATTCCTTTATAATTGCATGTTCGTGTCGTGTAAGTTTTTTTTTATAATTTCAAGAATATACACAACAAGAAACATTATGAAGTTTTATTGAAGATAATTAAGGTCAGTGTAGATAATTTATTTTTTTCATACATTTTATTTCTTCATGAGGCTTACTGATTTGCTGCGAATATCTGTGATTGGTAATATCATACTACAATCTTATGTTATAGTAATTGTAGTGTGACCGATCATGGATTTTAATGAATAATCAGCATACCTAGTAGCAAAAAATCAGATTCAATTGTTAACCCGGGCTTACACACACAATCTAATTTTTTTTTTTAATATAATTTCAGTCATAATAAATGCCAATTATTTTAAATAAATTAATTTGCTTGTACATATAAGACTGGGTTAACATCAATCAACGATTAAAACTGTTTTTTTTTGCACTTTCACCCCCTATTTATGATTATCTGACATTTGGGAATATCTCAAGTTTGACATTTGCTCTACAAAGAGTAAAAGTCAAGATCGTGTTGCCATCATTTATATATTTCTTTAAAATAAATAAATTATTGTACATATTTTTATAGATTAGAAAGTATTCAATATAATAGTGTGATTCGAGTCGTGTGTGTACGAATAGACTAGAGCTTGGTTATAATATCAAGATGGCGGACCAAGAGTGTTGCCTCTGTCAAACTCATCCGCTTGGTATTTATCATACACTTGTCTGGCCTTTTAATATCGGTGATGTTGATTCAAGCAGACCTATTTTTTTAAATATACTACAATAACAGCCGTATTCAATATAATAGTGTGTGCGTGCGTGTGGTGCGTATGCGTCTATTCGTATACGCACCAATACTATCAGCTCTAGCACGACTCACTAACACACTATTATATTTAATACGGCTTTAATGAACTTAAAATATTTTAAAGCCTGTCAATGACATGGCAATATTTTTTCATATAAAATAAAATTATGACAATACTCTTATGGAATAAAATATTTTAAGAACAGTTGTATTAAAAAACACGATTCGGTGTGTATGATTTATTTAATTAAAATTCTTCTATAAACAATACATTAAGTAATAATGATTATAAATAATGCTTAAACGATAGTTTTGACAATGTTTATTTAGTATTTACAATAAATATTAAACGTCTAATATTATCGACTAAAACGGAGTTTAAAGCGCTTTTAAATAACTTTTAAGAGGCTCGTTAAATTTATACTGGATACACATGTTACAGTTTTGTGGGATGCATGTATAAATAGCGAGAGGAAACGAGTGAAATACCGACAATTCTTAACATTTAAAAATAGTTTTAAAAGTGCATTTTGAAACGTGTTGGATTTCACATATATATATATTTTTTTAATTATGGCAACATTCGCATGTATGTATAAATATTAATTAGATTTAGCGGCCGTATTGAATATTTTAGGTGAGTCATGCCAAAGTACGTGTACGAATAGACTGGAGCGTACACGCATACGCACCGCACGCACGCACTGTTATATTAAATGCTTAAGACGGTATCATTAGTGGTCCCACCTTTGGCAGTTGCGACATTTTAAAATTATTATCTCAACTAACATTAGTGTGTGAGGGTCTTTATTATTATTTTTTATCCAATACACATTTCAGTGTGTCTGGGTCCTTATTTTTTTTATTGTCCAAACACAACACATTATAGACCGTTTTTTTTTTAGTTTAGTGTGTCCAGGTCTTTATTCTACTTTGTCTTAATAAATACACTTAGGTGACCCCTACTTTAGCCGACCAAGCATACAGAGAAAACTCATCTGCTTGGTCCGCCATCTTGATATTTATACATCCGGTTGTCTGGAATTCTTACCGTTTTGGGGTCCTTATACATATTATTAAATTACACAGTGTGTTTTGAACTTTGCATTGCATTTAAAATATTATAAACATAAGTGTCTCGTTTATTCACCGACACGTGCTAAAAACAAATTGAGGGTCTGGATGGAATAAGGGCGTATACTGGTTTGTTCAAAGCATTTTTTTTATCAAAAAATTACATCATCGCTGTACCGTCATAAAAAAGCACGTGCTCTTTGTTTACATATTAAAAAGAATGATTGTAGAAGTTGTTTAATACTTCAATTATAACAAATAATTAGGTTGTTACAAAAATTATGACGCATTTTAATTTTTGTTTTCAAATAAATAAATAAATTGATTATTACACATTATAGTGTCTCGTTTGCTCACTGCAACACGTACTGAAAACAAATTGAGGGGCTGGATGGAATAAGGGCGTATACTTAAATTGACAATTTATATACGGAAAAAGGGCTATAAGAATGCCATACACGTTGGTGTATAAATATAAAGATGGCTAGTCTATGTCAAAATGATCTGCTTGATCCGTTGATATTTATACATCCAGTTGTCCGGCCTTTTAATATCGGTGGTGTCGCTTTATCCCCTCAATTGTTTATTGATTCTTTAATTTAAATAAATATAAAGTTCTGCCAGTGAAAGTGTGTCTCGTTTATTCACTGACACGTATTAAAAATAAATTGAGGGGATGGATGGAATAAGGGCGTATACTTATATTGTCAATTTATTTACGGAAAATGCCATACAATACAATATGAAGATAGCAAGTCTTTGTCGAACTTATTTGCATTATCCGTTGATATTTATACATCCATTTGTCCGGCCTTCTAATATCGGTGGTGTCTCATTTATTTATAATGCCCAGTGTCGGTTCCTTTGAAAGGCTTGCGACGCCCCTTACAATTTGTTTTAGCGAACAAGCCATATGCTCGTTATAAACGATGGCGCAATAGTGTTTCATCAGTATTATATTAATAGAGCCGTCCGTTCCCGTATGATAAATATTATTGTAAGGCGTAGTTCGTCGAACTCGATATTTTAATTAAACACTACAAGCCATTATGAGCCTTATTCACACACTGCATAAAGATCGCTTATACTTATTAGCGCTTGTCTTTTATGAAGCATATAGTGTAGTTTGACTAGAAGAAGAAGAAGAAGATCGGGTGCGCGGGATAAAATAACAAATGAGATCAGAGAGACTGTTATTAAGTTAATATATAAATATAATGTGAGGCCGGCTTTATTTTGCGGCCGAGCGCACATTGCGACGAGTATTACATAGAAATTCAAATAGGTTTACTCCAATGAACTTTTATCTATAGAAGCGTCATGCAATATTGCGTCATACATTCGAATATGCCCGGTCACTAATACATGTACATGTAATTAGCGAGGCGGTAGAAGTAGCATGGTTTTGACGTCTTTACAAGTATTATTGGCACATCTATACATAATATAAGCTCATTGGTTTACTCTATGTTCACAGAGCAAATGTCAAACTTCATACATGCCCAGCGGCGATATATATCTTACCAACGGCCGTGATTAGTCACGCTGCAATACTATTACAACAAACAGATATTTTTAGAAGTAAACAATTTTGATATTTTCTCTATACTAGTATTTTTATCATACACATTTAGTAATGTCGTAATATAATAATATTGTGGTTTGACTTATCACGGCCGTTGGAATATTTACTCTACAAACATAAGAAATAAATATAGGAGGACAATATATATTTTATTGCCACTGCATGCGCAAGCGTTTTAATCACTTTTTTTTCACTATAGCAAGTGTTCGACCAACGCCTACTCTTAAAGGCCGTACAATTGAAATGCATACATAGTGAAGAGGGAAATTCCAGCCGAATATTGTCTTATTTTCCCCCACCTTCAGCGTATAGAATTGTTAGGCCTTGTTGGAGTCGGTGTTGGTTTGACGTGCATGCGCATGTCTCCAATATGCGCATGGCCTATAAGCAGTGTGAACGCGGCACTATTATTAGTCTGGCTGCACCGCGCACTTGTCTTCCACGAGCCATGGTCACGCATCCTGCACTCTCCTGTGAAAGTGGTAACTCTGGTCGAGCTTGGTGGCGAAGTCTTGCATGACGTCCCGGAAGATGACCGAGTCCATGTTCTCCCCGAGCATGTACAGGAGGAACCAATCCCCCATCATGCTCTTCCTCACTATAGTGTCCACGGACTGACTGTCGACCAGCCTGAACCGCATGCGCATGATGTACACACGCATGCGCGGCGACAGAATGATCACCAGCCTGTAGACCAGCGTGATGGACGTGAGGAAGCCGAGGATGACGAACCAGAACCACAGGAAGACGTATATCTTCTCGTTGACCACGTTCAGGGGCAGAATGCAAAGGGCGTCATGCCTCTCCACCTCCCCGCTGGCGCCGAACTTGTTGAACATTGTGCACTTGACCATCCTGCAACAATAACACGGAAGCTGTTACTCTGTGACTCCTTTAACCCACACAAGCGGCGATGCGGGGTATTTTAGGACCCCACATTAGATTTTTTTTGCATAAAATGATTTATTTGATTTTATAAATAATATTTATGGTGTTAAAATTAGGTTTCCGTGATTATTTTTTTAATTATCATGTATTTAAACAAAACATACTGACTTATAGTTCGGACGCTCTAACATTGTGTTTCTAAAAAATTAACAGCGCCCTACAGAATTTATATCCTTCATAGCATTTCACAGTACATTCAGCAAAAATAATGCACAAACTATGATTATGATAAAAATGTATATTTTTTAGTTATTTTACATATAATTACTTCATCATTCTGCAGTACCACTACAGCATTACGGGGGATCCCAAGTCGCCGTGATGATAATGCAGCACTCGTCAGTTGGAAAAATTACAATTGAGATATGGGGAACGGGTAGTTGCCCCCATGATTGTTGGTCCGATGTATCAGTGCAGGAGTGAGTGTTGAGAAATAAAAGATGGAGTCACTGGCCAGTGAGTTTATTTGGAGGTTATGTATACAAAGGAGAGTCGCGTGTTCGAGCATCTCGTCCGAGACACAAGTGAGCGTCCCGTTACCGGCGAGAGCTGACCGTTCGCGGTAGCTTGTTAGCGGCCAGCTGGAAGTGCATAAATACATATCTGCGCTGTCCACTAGTCGCTATAGAATATATAAAAGAAAAAGAGGAACAATGTAAAAAATATTTTAATGAGATAAAAAAAAAATGGTGAACGCTTTCCGTAAACATTGGGAAGGACAGATTGAACAGTTCATTATCTGTCCCCCTGACAGACCACTCATTCAAAAGGCGTAAACCTCTGGTAAGAGGACTGAATTTATGGTGGTTGGAATGCGAGGGGGGGATTCGGAATAGGGAATGGTGACTCCATAATATAAAAATATACAAATTTTAAAATAAAATGTTTCTTGTTGATGAGTACAAATTAGCAAGGTTTATTACATTTTAGTGCGTGTTTGTAGATAATCCATAGATGACTCTTTTATTTTTTCAAAACACAATGTTAGAACGTCCGGATTATAATGGCTTTGTGTGTGAGATACGCCTATAGATTATTAGTGCACACTTTGCCAAGCAGTTAATTTTAATCACACATTATATTAACCACGTAATTTTTTTTTAAAGAATACAAGAAATCTTCTGTCTGTCTCGCAGCCCACTTGGGCCCGCGTGGGTTAAAGCTCATACCTTGGGAAAATGTAGATCATCGGATCAACCCGTTCTTCTTGGTCCGACTCCATGTAGTTTATAACGTCCAGGCCGAATGTCAGGAACTCGCCGTCGAAGAGTTTGTCCATCAGGAACATTTGACCTGAATGCCATCAAACAGAAATATTATTATGTGACCAATCACATTATTTTTTGGACCAAGTGTATAAATCCATGGATACGTCCTATCGAATATAATAAATGTCATACACCATAAAATTTTTACAAGAAGAAAAAGTTGACTAATGACAAAAGCTTCGATTAACTCTTATTTCTTTAATTCACTATATTTTTTTTAATTATTAAATAATTACTGACACATTAGGCCGTATTCAATATAATATTGTAATGAATGTGTGTGCGTTCGTACCATTCGCAAGTCTATTCGTACACACACAACTCACTAACGCACTCCTATTACACTTTATATATTTTTATCACTACATACTTTATATATATTTATATACTTTATATACAAACCTATATTCTAACCCTTGACTGTCAAATAAATATACCATAAGCGGTTGTGATTGTTATTAGTTGTGTAGTCTACTTTTATTTCTTATATTTGTAGAGCTGAAAAATTGTCTTATCTGCTTCTTGTGTCTCCGCCAATGGGTTACTATTGACATTGAAGGGCGTATTTAATATAATAGTGTGATGAGAGTGTGTGCGTGCGGTGCGTATGCGTATACTACCAAGCTCTATTAGTATACGCACTTATACTATCAACTTTAGCATGACTCAATACAGTCATAATGTGCCAAAGTTATTAAGTATCTCTTTCTAGTGTATAAAAAATTGTTAAACCTTGGCACATCACTCTATAAATATACGAATATAGTTTGTTAAAGTAATGACCGTAGGGGGGCGGTAGTGCAATTGTTAACCCGGGCGTACACGTACAACCCAATTAATTTATTTAATTAAATTACCGCTTATTAGTACATTTGCATTATTTATGTATGTGGTTGGGTTAGGTTAGGTTAATTATTAATAATTGAAACTTGTTTTTTTGCACTTCCGCCCCCTAGTTATGGTAATGATTGACTCACCGACGACATTGATGAGCGCCAGACACTCGCAGATGTAGTATCTGTAGGCCCACCAGTTGTGGAACTTGAGGTTATCCCAGAGATAGTCCAGGATTAGCTTCTTCTTGGTCTTCCTCTCAATGTCCGAACATACCCCCACCTCCAGCTCCATGATGAGCGCCCTGATCTTCCCCCCCTCCCAAGACTTCCACAGCCAGCGCGGCGTGTAGAACAACATCGCCTGAAATTGACACGGTCATTAGACGGTTAAAAAATTTTTTTCATAAAAAAATCATATTCCATAAAAAAAAACACGATGATAAAATTTATCCAAAGCATTTTATTGATCACAATTCTAAGAAAATGACATTTGGCTGTTCCGCCATAAAAACGCACGTGCTCCCTGTTTACACATTCCAAAAATACGCTATATTAGATATAAGCTGTTGAAATGTTCAATTATAACAAATATTAGGTTGTTTTGTTTTTATTATTATTACACATTATAATGTCTCGTCTATTCACTGACACGTAATAAAAACAAATTGAGGGGCTGGATGGAATAAGGGCGTATACTGAAATTGTCAATATATATTGTTACCGCAAATAAGAATGTATAAATATCACGATGTCTCTGTCAAACTGATCTGCTTGGTCCGTTGATATTTATACATCCAGTTGTTCGGCCTTCTAATATCGGTGGTGTCGCTTTATCCCCTCAATTGTTTATCGATCCTTACAATTTGTTTTACGAACAAGCCATATGCTCGTTATTAACTATTCTTACGGAAAAAGGACGTATCAATTACTGCCGATAAGAATAGCCTACAAGTGGATGTATTAATAATCAAGATGGTAGACCAAGCAGACGCGTCTGAGTAAGACAATTTATTTAAATTTAATTATAATGTAGTGGCTACTGGACAGCGCATAAATGTATGCATGTCTAGCTGGCCGTTTACGCCATGCCAGACTCATGCGCATCCGAGTATATCATAATGCAGTGCCACTAGAGCATTACGGAGGATCCCAAGTCGCAGTGATGATAGTGCAGCACTCGTCAGTTATATCAAGATGGCGGACCAATTAGACGAGTCTTTATATAGGCAGAGTCTCTGTTAAACTCATATATATATATATATATATATATATATATATATATATATATATATATATATATATATATATATATATGTATGAAGAGAAATTGATATGAAGTGTATATTTTGGACGATTTTTTTTTATAACATATATCGTACCGCAAACAAAAAAAATATGCTAAAAAACTTGTCTCTATCCACCCCAAATTGTAATAAGCATGATATATGACATTTGCTCTACATACATACACAAGTAACAAAGAGTTTAATGAGTGATTTTATCACAAAAAACTATTGTTTTAAATTGGATATAGTTTTGTGGTGTGAAATAATTTGGCCGTTGGCCAATAAATATGCACTCAGGCAAATCTGAAAGTTTTGTGTATTTACTCTACAAACATTAATAAATAAATTACATTTTTAATCGAATTGATTATAGAGAGAGAGAGTATATATATATATATATATATATATATATATATATATATATATATATATATATATATATATATATATATATATATATATATATATATATATATATATATATATATATAAAAAAAAAATAAACGGTAATGTAATAAATAAATGCTTATATTTTGAAAAGATTAAATAATCAACGATAAAATTGCGGGTTAAAATAAGAGATTTTAATTAAATAAATGTAATTTTTATTATACAAACGATGTATATATAAATTACGTATTTAACAGATACAACACACACGCGAAAGATACTACTGTGTATAAAATACAGATTTTTTATTTTATTTGATTTTACATATAATTACTACAATCATACTGCACTACCACTAGAGCAATATTTGGGATCCTGTCGCCATAATGCAGCACTCGTCAGTTATATCAAGATGGCGGACTAATTAGACGAGTCTATATATATATATATATATATATATATATATATATATATATATATATATATATATATATATATATATTATATATATTGCCTTCTAATGAAACTGTTTTCTCAAATAATTACAATCGAAGAAGGAGTAATGTGTGTTTGTGTGTTTGCGTTGCACAAGAGTATTGTTTAACACAACATTGCCTTGTAGTGTCTTTTAATAGAAGTGGTGTGTAGAAAGGTTTTGTTTGTCGCGGTGCATTAATGTTATTGGACAGGGCAGAATGCCAAACTCGTAAACGGCCGCTTCAGCTTCAGCTTCAGCTCTTTGGACCCATTGCGACATGGCCGCTCCTCTGCACTATTATATTCTTCTATCTCTCACTCATTATCATTCAACTATTACTAAACTAACACTCACGAATCAATCTCTTATCATATTTACACCTCTTCACGAATTTCGACAGAAACAATTATTTTTAAAAAAATATTGCGACATTTTTTTTAGGACAACCTAATATTTTGATAAAATACCATACAATTTTATGTTACTTAATAAAAATTATGCGACATTAATTTCTGGTCAACCTAATATACTTCAATAAAATCACTTTAATTAATTAATAGATAAAAAATGCGAGATTGTTTTTAGGACAATGTTTAGAATATTTTGATAAAACATAATTTGTTTTTAACAAAAATATGAAACAATTGTTTTATTACAAAATAAAAATTATTCGATATTGATTTCTGCGCAGCCTAATATTCATTAATAAAATCACTGCAATTAATTAAGTGATAAAAAATACCACACTGATTAAGAGGTATCTCCTAACATTTGACTCTCGAGTTACGTGGCTCACTATTTGAAGAATTGCTAATTTCTGGTCATCCTAATTAATATACTTAAATAAAATTACTGTTGTTAATTAAGAGTTAAAAATACAACCTAATATTTTTAGAATATATTGATAAAACAAGAGACATTTTTTTTATTAATAAATAAAAATTATGCGACCTTAACTTATGGTCAGCCTAATATACCCAAACAAAATCACTGTAATTAATTAAGAGATAAATAATTTTTAATGCGACATTTTGCTTAGGTTACATAATATAATATAAAACATTCTTTCATACATCGAATTACTTATTTTTTGTAAACATTTGACTCTCGAGTTACGTAGCTCACTATTTGAAGAAACCGGTCCTATATTATTTATATCTAACATAATTAGAATCAACCTAATGTTAATAATATTTTGATAAAACACGAGACAATTTTTTTTATTACGAAATAAAAAATATGCGATATCAATTTCTGGTCAGCCTAATTAATGTACTTATTAATTAATTAAGAGATAAAAAATGCGACATTGTTTTTAGGACAACCTAATATTTTTAGATATATTTTAGTCAAAATTTTATTTCTGGTTAGCCTAATACACTTAAGATTTACTAAATATTTTTTTTATTAAATAATAAGGGCGGGTTTTTTCATAACTCGAGTATTATCGATTTATTTTTATGTAAACATCTGACTCTCGAGTTACGTAGCTCACTATTTGAAGAAACCAGCCCTATATTATTTATTTTAGAATCAACCTTATATTATAAAAGCGACAAAAAATTTGTGTTGAAAAATGTAAGATGTAAATAAAATACATATTTTATTAATAAATAATTCAGTGAAGTCAGTGAAGGGTTAATGATGATTGTCTTAATATTGTCGGATAAACGAGACCTTCAAGAATCCGAGGACCTTGTCTCATCAGCCAACAAAAACAGCTATTATTTTTTATTTTTATATTTTAATCTTGACCGAATCTCGACGCGTCCGCCAGAATAACTAAGCAATTTAACTATTACTAGCAAAAAACAGCGTTAATTAATTGAAATGTTACATATTTTCACGGTTTTAACCACTAAATATTTTCATATATGTCAATTATGAACAATGCTTAATAAATAATGATTGCATATAAATTCTTATATAATATATATAATTGTCTAAGGTGTGTGTATGTTATATGTATGTATGTACATATTAAATTTTATGAAATGTAGCGTTTTTAATAGGGCGCCTGTAAGTGCATAAATACCATATAAAAATATTCAACATCATACAAGGTGGAAAAAAATATGACGTATTTAACAGATACAACACACACGCGAAAGATACTACAGCGTATTTGACAGAAACAGCAGATCTAAATATGGAGGCCCAAACTGATATAATAGCAATATAAACTGATATAATGTTAAACAACTGGATGTATATATATATCAACTCTTCTTGATATTTATTATAAATACATATATTATAATATCAAATAAGCAATAGCGTTACCGCCGATAAGAATGCCGAATAATTGTATGTATAAATATCAAGATGGCGGACCAAGTATACGAGACATTGTACTTCTAACATATCGTTGATCTAAAATACACACGTATCTGGCATGTTATGCAATCACATCAGCAATGAACTTTTATCTATAGAACGGTCATGCATTTATTCCCGCATACTTTCAACTGTGGCCGGTCACTAAGTCATGTGCATATTATAAACCCTATAATATATATATATATATATATATATATATATATATATATATATATATATATATATATATATACAATGCTTAATAAATAAATGATTGCATATCAATATTTTTAGTATAGTATTATATATATATATATATATATATATATATATATATATATATATATATATATATATATATATATACTTATAATACGGCGCCTGTTAGTGCATAAACCCCCTACAAGACGATATAAAAAATTCATCAGCATACAAGGTGAAAAAAAAATTTACGTATTTAACAGATACAACACACACGCGAATGACACTACTGTGTATTTTTACAGATTTTAATTTCAATTTTTTTATTTTACATATAAATACATATAATTACTACATCATACTGCACTACCCATAGAGCATTACGGGGGATCCCAAGTCGCCGTGATGATAATGCAGCACTCGTCAGTTATATCAAGATGGCGGACCAATTGGACGAGTCTATATATATATATATATATATATATATATATATATATATAAAAATATTTTTCAGAACAAATTAGTAAAGGGAGATGTGCCAAAGTAGAACGATTATTACTGTCGTATTTATTTAATATAAGAGTGTGTTAGTGAGTCGTGCTACAGCTGATAGTATATATATACATATATATATATATATATATATAAATATATATAATATATATATATATATATATATATATATATATATATATATATATATATATATATAATTAGCGAGTCCGCAGCTTTAGTAGCAGCGCCCCTGGCGGCTAATCGACGAACACCGATTGGTGCGTCACATTGATTGTGATATTTATTAGTATTATTTACGGTGATTGGTGTATTGTGTGTAATAATTGTTCGATGAATGAGTGTGAGAGTGAATGCATGAGTTTTTCTTGACGCATTCTGGATCGAGTCCAAGTGTCAGCCGCTTCACAAATAGTGTGACACTGCACGGCCGTGACCTCCTTGGACTATTCTTGAACCACCACAATACCTGTTGACACTTATTAATCAGACCTCGGCTCAGTGGGTGCACTCAACTGCACACCATCTTCATATTTATACATCCACTTGTATGGCATTCTTATCGCCGGTCATTGATAAAAGTTGCTAATTCGTAAAACAAATTATAAGGATCGATAAACAATTGAGGGGATAAAGCGACACCACCGATATTAGAAGGCCGGACAACTGGATGTATAAATATCAACGGACCAAGCAGATCAGTTTGACAGAGACTAGCCATCTTCATATTTATACATCCTCTTGTCTGGCGTTCAAAAATTGGCTGTAACGATACGCCCCTTTTCCGTAAATAAATTGACAATTTCCGTATACGCCCTTATTCCATCC
>JAGTTH010001829.1:0-13260 GCA_022606485.1 Agraylea sexmaculata
ATATATATATATATATATAAATATATATATATATATATATATATATATATATATATATACTCACACATATATATATATATATATATATATATATATATATATATGTATTTATTTTATTATTAAATTAAGCCGATCTATTTGATTTTTTGGGTGTTAACAGAACAATCTTACAACATTATAATATTAATAAAGTAAAATGAGTTTTATAAAGAGTGTCGTGAAATTGGGGCATGATTTATTTTGATTTGAAAAAAATCATGAGTTTATGATTTATAGAATGGCAAATGGAGTAAATGGTTTATCCGTTTCCATTATGTATTAATCCCTAAAATAAACACTTTTAACCCCATTTGATACTAAATACTTTTATACTTTAAATAGAAGCAATGTATTTTTTATCCGAATTTTGATTGATATTAACTTACAAGCAAAATTATTAACTCTGCTTTACACGTTCAAACAAATTCATTTAATATAATTTAATGCTCATTTAGACATTTTAATTTTTTATCTGTATAATTGTGATTTTTCTTAAATTTTATAATATATTTTTAATTGTTATATACAGAATATATATTTTTAAGTTGTACTTATAAGAGTTAAATTATAAGAAATATACAATAAATGTGCGCTTTGCATGAAATGTTTCAGGGATATGAAAATAAGTTTTTGATAAAAGCTTATTGAACTCCTTGTTGAAACCAAACCTCGGCTAAGAGGAAGAAAAAACAGATTTTCAATTGCTGACAAATGTAGAGCACTGTGCGGCCCCTATATTTTTACCACACATATTGCTTTGTTATCCGGTAAAATGTATTATAATATCAATAAAATAAAATGACTAGTTTTGAAATTTGCATTCACTTTTATAGTTTGTCCCATAAATATAATAATTAATATAATAACTGTAGATGTATATCAATGAAAATAATAAAGGAAATCGTTGCAGAGCTCGAACACTTCAAAGCACATCATTACACTCAATTGGAGGATTATTTTGTTTGAACTCATAGATTAAATTATAGAGATTATATTCTTATTTTGTTAATATTATAATGTCACAAGCAAACCTTGAGGGTGAAAAAATAGGTTTTCAATTACTCATAATTTATTATATTATTTGAAATTTACATTCAACTTTATAGTTTGTCCCATGAATATAATAATTATGATAAGTGTAGATGTATATCATATAATGTTTTGTGTAAATATCAGACAGTTGAAATAAAATAATATAATAATCAAATAATAAAGCTCGAATATGTCAAAGCACTTTATTACACTCACTTGAACCTGAAACCTGAAATGTTTTTTTAATAATACACAACTCTCTTGAATCATATGAATTTCAATATATTAATTGCATATGATTTAGCCTTTCTATATATAGTATTGGGAATAATCTACTTTTAAAATTACTATATATAAAACACAGGACATTCTTTCCTTCCAGACCGGTTTGGATTGGATGCATTTTATTTTACCGTTACGATGGCCAGCCAGACATTTTTATGAATTGCACTCCTAAATGCCAATTTATAAAATTAATTCATTATTTTTTACAAGCATAAGCTATACTGAGATTGAAAGGAGTGGGTTATTAAGAAATTAAATAATTGTAACCCAAGTTGAAGATATTTCATGTAAAAATCATATCAAATTCAAGGAACTATAAATAATTGTAGATTATATGCGGGCGATCAAAAAAAATTGTATAATCATGACTTCATTCAAAAAGATTGACATGATAATAATATATATGAAGTGTTTTCCCTTCGATTTTATAATCAAATCGATAAATTTTCACACAATACAAATATAAATCAACGGCCGAAGAGTTATAAAAAAGCCGATTCTCAAATTAATTTAAAATTTATCCTGGCTCTTATAATATTAATATTACATAAAACTTAATTAAATACCTGAAATCCGCTTGCGGATTGTAATTAATATTGTTGATAGAACAATTCAAGAAAAGAAATTTGTATCAGAATGAGACAATTTCAATGGTATTATACCATAAAATATAGAGATTAATCAGAATATTTATTATTATCAAACCTCGGCCAAAGGGGTGAAAAAAACAGGTTTTCAATTACTCTCAATTTTTTAGCCTTGCGCGGCTTTCATTTTTACTACACATGCATATTGCTTTATTATTCGGTAAAATGTATTATAACTTTATAGTTAAATATTATTAGTAATTTATTTTTATTACTACTAATTTCATAGATTGGGTCACGTGTTAGTTGTAATCATATACTGATCGCTTATAATAATAAGCTGCTGTCATTTGCATGATTTCTACATAAAAATGTCTATGGTGTGAGTTACTAGTTAATATGTTTTTTTTAATGTTTTTGCGATAAGCAAATCTCGGTCAAGAGGGTAAAAAGACACGTTTTTGCTTATAATTGTAGAGCACTGCGCGGCTTATATTTTTATTATATTATTTGAAATTTGCATTCAACTTCATAGTTTGTCCCATTAATATTCCATAAAAAGTCAGTTGAGATAAAATAATATTATAAAGGAAATCGTCAAAGCCACCCGTGATATTCTTTGTCGTTTTTTATATTGTTAAATTTATTTTCTTTATTACAGTGCGTTTATAAATGTAAAAAAAACTAAAAGTAAAAGTAGTTTCTTTAAAAGAAAAAAATCATCAACGTCAATCAATTGAACATATGGACGATTTAATTGACTTCAATAAAATCATATGGTTGGGTTAACTTTTTTTTGGCCAGCCTGTGTCTAAAAATGGCTGAGTTGGCCAGGTGTCAATTTGTAATATTAAAGACGAGTTGTAATCGATATTAGGTTTATTTAGAGTAGTTTCTCATGGCCAATGGAGTCGTAAAAGTGTAAGGTGTGGCTTCATGTGCTCATAATAATTCAGATGCACTTTGTATCACTTCACTTATTATACATTCACACCTTCTTTTTAATTAACCTGATTATTACAAAGGTAAGCCACGAAGCTGTAACGTATGTATTTGCCTACATATTCGTTTTAATAAATTAAAAATAAAATATATATTTATTTTTTTATTTGAAAAAAAAGTTTGAGAATCTCTTGCAGTTGTTGACATTTTGAAATCATATAACCTTTAAATTAACAGAAAAATAGTGTAACTAACTTAAATCTCCTTAAATCACATTTTTCCTTGTTGTTGTCGTTTACCCCCACTACTCTGCCCCACTCCCCCTCCACTCAAAATTACCCCCACCACTCGGCAAACACTCCATGCATTTCGTCCAGTTTCCAATTTTTTATGATTTGGCAAGAATTTAACAGCGGTGTTAACTAAAATACATACATGATAGTGTCTATGGTTATGTCACTCTTACTTGAGTAAAGGATCTGTCAAAGTGAAGAAATTCAGCTGTCAAATTGACAGTGACAGCTGGAATTCTCCACTTTACTTCAAAACCATAGACACTAACATGTAAGCATTTTAATGAATACCGTTGTAAATAATCGACCATATTCAGTATAGTTGTGTAATTAGAATGTATGCGTGCGGTGCGTATGCGTGTACAGTAATACTACCAAGCTCTATTCCTATAAGCATCAGTACTATAAGCTCTAGCACTACTCACTAACACTATTTTATTGAATACGACCGTAAATTCCATCTTAATACTAAATGATATAACAAAATATTGTACATGAGAAATGTGTAAAATTTAATATACAAAAAATTTAATATAACGCATTTTTTGTAGTATTTTTTTATACTAATAAAAGGCTATGAAACAAAGTATAATATCAAATAACTAGCGATCTATCGTTTGAAGTTAGTGTTTAACCTTTTCTATGCGGACACGGAGTGATTTGCATGTCATTTGGCGAAAACCCAAGTGTTAATATTTATGCATTCAGTTTGAGAATACTCGTGACTAATATGTACTACTTGATTCTCTTATAACGAGTATTTCGTATAGCGAGCAAAAAATCGGTCCCTTCGATACTTTGCATAATACCCCGGTTACACTGTGCTAGTTGCTGACATGTGTAATCAAGGCATAATAATAACAAAAAAATATTTATTTATGTATCATACAAGATAAAGAATTGATTTTTTATAATATGTTATTGTCAAAAATGTGAGGGTTCAACAAAGGTTTCGTTTGCTGCTTTTACCGCTCGTACTATTTATTTGTAATATGTCGATCTTTATAATATACATTTATTTTGTTGATAATCAGTCTGTATAAAAAAAATATTTATAATTTTTGTGTAATAAGAACTATTATTTACTAAATACTTTTGACAAAATAGTGACACAGAATTATTAACATAATAATATTTTTTTGTTTATTTAAATAAATATTTGGCATTTATTTCATATATAGATATAGATGTGTCAATAATACTTAAAAAGAAGTCAAAAACATGGAAAAGGTTTCTTAAGGCGCGGCTTTTAGCGCTCGTACTGTTTATTTGTCGATGTTTATATATATATATATATATATATATATATACTTCCTATATATATATATATATATATATATATATATATATATATATATATATTTAATAATCGGTCTGTATACAAAACACATTTATAATTTATATGAAATAAGAATCAATATTTATTAAATACAACAAGAAACAGACTTTTTAAAATCATAATTAATTATGGTTTATTTAAATAGATTTAAAGCATTTATATCATATATATAGATGTGACAATAATAGTTTAAAATCAAAACGTCAAAAACATTCATAACTTATGTGAAATAAGACTTATTATTTATTAAATGGCTTTCTTTGCAGACAAAAAAGTTTCCTTCAAGTGCGTAATTAAAAGTTGCTTGATATATTCGAGGATAAATAATATGTCACTATGTAAACACTTTACATTTTGATTATGGAACGTATATGTATAATATGCGCATGCAGTCACGTTCCAATATATGAAAACAATACGCATGACACTTGTACAGATACAAGTATATCAATCAGATTATTCTCTGTATAATAATCTAATAAGACCTGCCTTTTCGTTTATTTCTACCACATGCGATAAAAAGACGTGCATTAAAGCACTTTATTTAAGACGCCACATTATCAAAGTCGTTATTATACAAACGAGCATAATTTGATAATATGGTTTAACAGTTAGTTATTTTCATATAACTCAACCTTGACCCATTTGTTACTGAAATACTGTGATATTTTCACTCACTTGATGACGGAGAAAGTGTTTTAGTGCAGCAAATATCAAGTGTTACTAAAATGCATCTCACGAGACCTTCAATGTTTTAACACAGAAGGGCCTCGATTATCCGAATATGTGAGACAATCAAAAATTAAATGTAAATATATTAAATAGTTGATATTGCAATTGGTGCTTTCGGATTATCGAGGCCCTTTTGGATGTTAAATGGTCAAATTAACGATTATGTATTTTAAATGCAGACGTCCTTGTTTAAAAATAAAATTATATTTATGAAGTGAATGTCACTTACCACGTGTGATCGGGTGAAAAGCATACAATGTACTCTTTGTTTCTTATATTTGTAGAGGAAATGAACAACTTTAGACAGGCCCGGGGGCGGTTTGAGTTATTATATATGAATTAAAAATTAAAATATCAATTAAGTATTCAACAGACACAATACACAGATGCGACAGTCGATAAGAATGCCACTCAACTGTATAAATAGCAAGATGACGGACCAAGTAGACGAGTCTGAGTAATACAACATTAATTGTATAAGAGCGCTGAATGTCAGTTCATATAAATTCTCGATAAATGTAGATATACACTGTTAATAGCTTTTTACCTCTGTCAAACTCATCTGCTTGGTCCGCCGTCTTGACATGCATACATACAGTTATATGACCTGCTTATACAGGATGAATATTTAAGGAATTGGTAGTGTATCGCAAGAATACGTAAAAAAATATGGGTATTATTTTTTTATCATTAATTAAAAATAATAATTGTGTTTTTGGAATCAAGTTTTAACCACCATCTAGGAATATGCTGTTTCTGTTAAGTACTCAGTAGTGACTTTCGCATGTTGTATTGTGTTTGTTAAATGCGTAATAAATATATTTTTTTCATTTATCTTTGCGGTAAATCCCTTAATATATTCTCATTTAATTCAAGTACATCCTGTATATCTAATAAAATATATATGTATGTATATTCATAATAACCGTAGAAGCTCAATTATTTATTCATTGTGCAAAAAAATACCGTAATAAACAATAATTAGTAGTTTAATGAATTCGATAATGTGTTACCTAACCTAACCTAACCTATTACATCGAGGGTATACTGCCAAAATGCACTAAGTCATATTTCATAGTTTTGAGGTAATGGCGAAGTAGTGAAAAAAAACCTATAAATTTATGTTATATATTTGAATAATTAACATTGTGGTATAAGTTCTTTTAGCTTTCCAAATATAACACAATTGTAAAAAAATACCTCTAACAGAAACTAAAAATGTAAATTTTACTCACTTACTTTACTTAAAGTAATAAAAAAACATGTACAAATGCATCCCTAACTCAAAATATGACTTAGTGCATTTTAGCAGTATACCCTATGTATTTGAATTTGCTGAAATGGCTTTATAATAATATAATAAAATTATTTGATGTATGAAATATATAAATAACGGAATTAAAATAAATATTATAAGGGCAATCCTTAAAGACTTGCTTTGCGCTTTTTTAACATTAATCGCAAGATTCGATTGCTAATTGCTTATAAATACAATTATAAAAAAATACCTCTTCTTTAACTGCGTTTTGGCAGTAGATAAAGTAATAAAAAAACATATTATACAAATGCATCCCTAACTCAAAATCGTCAAAATATGGCTTACCTAGTATAGTTTAATTTATTATTTAAAAAATAATATGATGTTTAATTACGTAATTGTAGTAGAAGATGGTGTCAATATGAATAAGATGTGTCATTGTAATGCAAATATGCAGACATATTTTTTTTCTCATCAATTATTTTATGTCCGGTTTTGTATTACAATTTGCGATAATAACTGCATGTGTTGACTCTTGACCCCCCAAAATACTGATTATTTCAACAAAGTACTTATTCTTTATAATATTTATTCTTGTTATAATTTAATGAATGAATCCCTCATTCAATGTGTTGCTAGCTCTGTCTCTCTCGTTGCGTAGGTCGAATGTTAGACAAAGATGGACATACTAATAGTATTAATGAATACTGATCGTAAAACGTCAAATTCTTGAAACATGCTGTCACACTGTCAATGTTCATACAGGGTTGGCACAATATTCATTTTAATAATTATTACACAATTTTACTGCTATAATTAATTGTAATCTATATCAGAAGCTTGTTTATAATAATTAATTAAAGATAAACCCATGTATATGCATGATAATAATAATACCGTGATGCAATACTCCGTTTCGGTGTTGGCCCGGTCTGTTGCTGCACTCAGATTTATCAATTTATAATCCTTGTCCATTCACTCCTGTCCTTGCATATCTCCCTTTCTTCCTCTAGATACATTATTCTATTCATACATAGACTCCTAACTGCTTTCTTCTTAAGAGCAGCACCGACCACATCCATCCATGTCTTCTTCGGTCTTCCTTTTCCTCTCTTTCCGCTAATCTCTCCCACATACATAACCTAAGTCAGTCTTTCATCACTCATTCATCATCAGAAGGTTCTTCTCCTGTATATGTATATGCTTGCATCATATGTGTCTAGTCCAAATGACGAAACTTAGTTATGCCCAGAAAGACAATGTCACTAAACACACACGTTAATTCCTCTATGAGTCTATAGTTTTTTTTTCATCGTAACGCATTAGATTATCTTTAAGGTTACAATGGTTGTGTTTTATGTATATAATATTTGTAAATAAATAAGTAAATATCGAACTTCAACTTCTTCTTTTAAAACATACCTATCCCGTTTCCTATTGATGGGAGTATATATCAGAGCAAAAGTAGTGTAACCCACAATTTACGTTGGTTACATTTCTGGTGTAAGATATGTTCTTTACAATACTAAAGAAAGTTATACATATACTTAGAGGTTCTTTTTATAAAGTTTATAAAAAACAGTTTAAATAATGTTAAAAAAAAACAATTTTAACTCGTCATTATCTCATAATAAGTAGTCTGGGGTTAAACCACTTTTGCCCTCATGGTGGTTTCCCAGGCCACCACACAGCAATGAGTCATTCAGATCTAGTAGATCTACCCAGTGACACGATATGACACTATTTTGTCGGCACCATGGATCGAGCTCGAGAGTCTCACTCACAAATTCGTCAAACTAACCACTAGGCCACAAGGCGGCACTTTTTTAAATAGTTAATTATTTACAATACATCACTCTTCTATTACCATGCTTTTTATTTATTATTTTAATCAGTTTTTAAATGTAAAATCCGCCTTTAAAAATTACACAAATTAACAGTGTTGCCGTTCGATACTTACATGATTTACTCACTCATTTATAATAATCGAATATTCTTGTTAAAAATGTTATTATATATGGTTTATAATTATTGGTCACACTTTTTGAAAGAAAGGCTTGAATATTAATTTTTACTGCAAATAATTTTTTTTAAATGTTAATTGAAATAGAGATAGGTTTTCAGATTACTCCATTTCATGAATATGTTAGAACAAAAATTACATTTATTTAAATTAATAATGATTATAATTAATTAATAAAATTAATTCAGCCCTGAATCTTACGCATAATTTGATATTATATCAGAAATAATATAACAAACGCCAACGTGCACAAATTGGACTAATTTTCTATCAAATCCTGTATTTTTTTTGTAAGAAAATAAAAACTTGGTCCATTCATCGTGTTGTTTTTTTTATTTTTTTAAATATTCTTAGCGCCAGAAAAGTGTGACATCATTTTTTGTAGAAGTGACGACAGGCCATTGTCTAAGAACGCATTAAATCACAATGAGTGTTTGTAAAATTGGTTTATTCAAATAATAATTAATATTGACTAAACTAAATAAAATAAAATAATATATCGTCTCGATAAGGAAGCTTCCAATAAGCTATAGAATAATTGGATATTATTATTTCATATTTTCAGCACTTAGTCATGGTGTTATTCCGACATTTTCTCTGTACTTGTTCCAACTTTGTTCGTCTGATTTATTTTAGTTGCACTGAAAATAAAAACGGTTGCAAAAAAATCACGCGCCGGCGCTTTAAATCGAAAAAACAAAACAAAACAATTCATTTGAACACATTTTTACATCGTCTGAATGTAAAAAAAGGGCATTTACATTTTTATATATATATATATATATTTATGAGAAAATTATATTTTTTTTTATTTCCCACTCGACAATCTCTCTGACCCAAATTTAAATATTATTTCTGTACGTGAGATTTTTATCTCAAAAAAAATGATATATATGTAAACATTTTTTTTCAGCCGTCTTTTCATAATCCAACCGTTTAAAATTAATATTTTTGAAATTTTACTCAAGTGTCGTAATTATTCGAGCTCTGCAACGATTTTCTTTATTGTTTGATATCAACTGTCTTATATTTACACAACACTTATTATATTCATGGGAAAAACTATAAAGTTGAATGCTAATTTCAAATAATATTATAAAAATGTGCGCAGTGCTCTATTATGAGTAATTGAAAACAATTGTTTTCACCCAAGTTTGCTTATGACAATATAATATTAACCAAATAAAAATATCATTTCCCACAATTTAATGAAATAATAAAATTGCAAAAATAGTAATTTTAATTTATTAATTTTGTTCTCTTAATATCCAATAATTCCAATAGAATATTACATTCTACTTATAATAGAAATGTTAGCCGCGCAGTGCTCTACAATTGTGAGCAAATTTTCTTCACCCTCTTGGTCGAGTTGAAAATTCTTATGTTTGATTTTTTGTACTTTATAGTCTAGAGAATTTTATTGAAGATAATACTAAATAAATCGGTTATTAAAAAAGGAACGAGTCAATTTTTTTGGTAATAAAGCAATATATATATATAATTAAAATGTAAGCCGCGCAGTGCTCTACAATTATGAGCATTTGAAAATGTGTTTTTTAACCCCCTTAAAATATTTGAAAAAATATTTGAAAAAAAAAAACAATTTAATTTGTAACTCACACTGTAGACATTTTTATATCGAAATCATGCAGATGACAGCAGCTTATTATTATTAGCGATCTATGAAATTAGTATTAGTAACTCTAGATTTTTCAGATAGTTGTATAATATTTATTTTTTAATAAAACGCAACTAAAGTTTTTTTTCATTTGAATAGCAATGATACAATACTATTGGATATATATTTTTCTTAAGCTCATGGGTTGGGTTAAACCTTTACTAAAGAGACGTAAGTATGTTATTCCAGCCCCTTGATATTACTGATCCAGAAGTGATGATGACCAGCATTGCATGTGGAATATGGTTGCAATATAAATAATAATGATGCGGGCAAATAAAATGACTCATACAATAATAGGCAAGATTTACGTGAGAATTATATCTAACACAGCTGCTTTCACTAAATTAGTTAAAAAATATATGAGTTAAATATGCAGTTTTACTCTTAACGATCATAATTAATTATAACATCTATATCAGAAGCTTATTTATTAATAAAGATTAAAGTCACCTTACAAAACTGAAAATCAGATTATTTATTTTTTTGTTTAAAGGGTAGACAATTTCTTCTTTCAATTTTAGTTAAACGTCGAATCCTGGGAAGATGAGCAAATTTATTAACTAGTTATTTTTTTACAAATATTTTTGTTTGCATTTTATCAATAGACAATATTCTTCATAGAATTTGGTAAAAAAAATGATTTTCAAGGTTGCGGTAATTCATTTAATTTTAATTAAGTCATCTCAAGTATGACATTTTATCTACACATTTAAATCTCGATATATTTTATTAAGTATATATTTACCCTTTATTTCATTAATATCAATGGATTATTAACACAAAAACGTATCTACAAAAAATCAATTAAATATGCATTTTTTCTCTTAATTAATTTAAACCCAAGTTGTATCTATATAAGAAGCTTTTTTATAAAGATATTATGTGAAAGCTTATAAATTATAATAAAATTTAATGTGACAAAAATATATTCTATTTGTAGATACATTTTTCTGTTACAAACCAGTCATTATGTCCTATTTTCTTTGATTTTTCATACATCAGGTTATCCTAAATTATAATTAATTAATAAGTTTAAAAGTTATTATAATACTGGGGCAAATATAATATATGGATTCATTAAGCATCTAATCAAATAGGAAATAAAAGTATTTTTCTTCAAATCGTATACAATTAGTAGGAATTGAATTAACTGAGCACTGCAATATTTATAATCTACAGTCATCATATAAAAACTGTATATTCATATAAAGTTAAAGGTCAAATCTTGGGAAGATGAGCAAATTTCAAAGATAACATTTATGAAGTGTATTGAAAATTATAGTCATAATAAACGCTTTTGATATTAAGTGTCAAAATATATTTATTAATAAGGTAATTGTAATATTTTGATAAATAAATATACTGTTTTCGCCATAATTGTAACCCAAGTCGTATTTATATCAGATTATTTATATTAGAATAAATGATAAAATTTACAATAAAACCATATTTTTACAATAATAAAATATAATATGACAGATTTGATAATTGTTTGCACCAAAATATTAAATAATATATCCTTAATATTTCTACTTATCCTGGAGTTGTGCTTTTTTATGGAAATAGGCAGATTATATAGTAGGCATATATTTTTTTATTAATACCTATAAATTGTTCGGAGTATTGTTATTATTTAGAAACGCTAAAAGCTTTGTATTCCGAAGGACAAAGCGATTGTAAAAAGTTTATAGCCTGAACACAACTAGCCCAAAATAATAATAAACTAACAAGGATCTCTTTAATATGCCGCACTCATGACGACTCGTCTATTATTTATATAAATATAATACGATCATTAAAAAGTTGTCATAATATATATTGAAATCAAGGCACGACCACACATTGTTCAATAGCCCAAATAATAATAAAGCACTTTAATATTTACATTGTATAATAATTTGTCATACAAAATATTGCTGAGTGCCCTTCAATAAGGTTGTATGACGCCGGTTGCCGTCATCTATCATTACTCTGTCATCGTGACTAATCTCAATACATTTATATTCGTCACGGCCTAAATGAAAAGGAAATATTACACAAATAATATTTAAGAAAATATTGGGTTCGCTTTCGAGTCACTCGTGTGTCAAATCATTTATTATGTACCGTTTTAATAATGCTTTACTTCAATCTTCATACATTTTGAGGCATCATAAATTACATACTCGTGGCTATACAAACAAATTATTTAGTATATAAAAAAAATATTATTTATAATCCTTCTTGTGAATAGATATGTACTATAAAAAACGCAATTTTATTTAAATATTTTAAAATTCATTAAAAGTCCACTATGTATTGAAAAAAGTAGGTAGGAAGTATATATAATATTAAATTTATTAAAAGACACCTCACAATTATAACAATAATATTTTCCTACAGATCATAATTCTATCTTAGCAGTTAAACTATTCAGTTATCACAATATACTATTTAATTTATTATTTAAAAAAATGTTTAGAAAGTGATAATAAACGAGGCGCTGGATGGAGATAATTTAAAAAAAATTATATATTTAGTATGATGAAGTATTGTCTATGGTAAGTGTCCATTAAAAGTTATCCAATTTTTCACCAAATTAATTTTATGGTAAAAGGGCATATTGCGTTATCCGCCCTTATTCTACCCAAACCCTTTATTTATTATTTTAAGATTCCATTGATTTGTCAGTATTAAACTGTGGTCTACTCATATTTTTACCTTATAATAATAAGCCGCTGTAATATTAAAATGACCATTTATTTTTAACACACACATAGATTAATTTATTATAAAATTATTGAAAATATTGTTACTTCAATTGTCACTTCGATGTGACGTCAATGCCCCCGTGGATCATCTTTTATTTGAGACACACGCAGTAGCCAACTAATTTAACGCAAACTGCTGTGATTGGTGATGTTATAACATTACATATAATATGATATTACAGTTCAAATTGGTAATTCAACTCTGAACAATTCTAAAATTTTACATTTATTCTATAAACAAAAGAAGCAAAGTGTATGCAAAATATTGCTCTAATATGGGGTGAATAGAGACACGATGC
>JAGTTH010001830.1:0-16499 GCA_022606485.1 Agraylea sexmaculata
AAATGTTAAAAGTCCGTACGCAAAAAAGGTTGCATATTATTAATAATTTTCTATTTGTCAATCTTTCATATATTTTACTAAATATTTTTTGTAGATGCGTGTCTGTGTTACTTTAATCAAAATTAATATTTAAATTAGGACAACAATTTCAACCGCATTAATATTTGATTATATTTTTTTGATACGTGTTTTGTGTATTAAATTCCAAATATTATATTATATATCAAATCAATAATACCATCGACTTTCTTTGCAGACTGCGTAAGTCCATTTTGCCAAATTTTCAAAACTAAAAGAATGTATTTCATAAACGTATTAATCCTATTGTATGCTAATCTCCTCCTTTAAAATAATTCGTTGAGTATGATTCAAAGATAAGCCAAAATGTAATAATGTGAAATTTCTATTGGAAGTAGTTTCCAAAATGGGGTACCTATATTAAGCCTTCGTCCTTATCAATTCAAATTAAATCCCCCTTTATTATATAGACGCGACTACTTCGTATAGACAGTTCGGCAAACACTGATCTAAATTGGATTCCACCTCCTTTCAATGCAGACGTAAATCGCCAAATAAAAATAGGTCCTGAAGGAAAAGTTTTCACGCCAGGAAATCCCGCCTCCTTCTAACCTAACTTTTCCAATGGTCTCATTTTTAGCTGCACCTTTTGTGGTTGAACTGCATAAAGACTTCTCTTAACCTATTTATCCGAATTTATAAGAAGTCTTTGTTACGTTACAAAAGAATTCGCTCATATAAAATCTCGCCGAACATAACAAACACCCTACAAACTCATTCACTTTAACATATTACATTGAATAAAACGGCTTCCTTAATTAAATTTTCACTAGAATAATAGGTTTTCTACGTGACACCTCAACTAAGGAATAAGAAACTTAATATTGATATTTGAATAACAGATTTGAGGCGTTCAGAATCGAACGATCCCAAATTTGATTTCTTTTTATTATTGGTAACGCATTCTCTAAAAGTATTTTATCAAATTAATTTTCAAAAAAATGTACGTCGATTCGATTAAAGGCGTATAATATACTTAAATTATCAGTTTCGAGATAATCGAGTAAATTTTGTGTAAAAAAATGTTAAGAGGTAATATCCAAAAGTTTTTTGCACAGGTTGATAGATATTTTTTAATTCATTTTACAGAAAAAGAGCGTATTAATCTATCTGCCCTTATTCCACCTAACCTCTCAATTCCATCTATTGAATTTTTTTATAGAAATCTTTAACCATAAAAATACTCATAAAAAATTATCTAACGAAACTATGAAAAAAAATAGTAATAATTATGACGGATTTTCAAATATTTTAATTTGCATTTAAATGTATTGTATTATCCTTAATTTTGATTACATAGAAAATGTACGATTTTCTGCTTTTAATCTATTTTATTCAAAGTATCTAGTAAAATCACATATTATGTAAGAATCATAATTGTCTAAAGAAAAGTAGATTTTTTACTTATGTTCTCATCCATTGTAAATTTATAATATTTTAGTGTGGATATTTTTATTATTGTTATTGTTACCTCCTATTAAAATATCCTCAATGATCAAAAATCCATCGTGTATATTATGAAGTGAAAAGGCCATTTGAAATATCAAATTTCAGTACAATGTTGAGTTCTACGTGATATGTTTTTGAAAGTTGCGTATGATATTTAATATTTGTCTAAAAATAAACATCCAAAATTGAGATTTAAAAGCTCTCGCACAGTATAACATAAAGCGTCCACGTGTATAGATTTTTTCCCATTAATTTTAATCAATATACAACCTTCCGCGCCGCTTTATTTTAAGAGCGATGAATGAAACTTTTTACGAGAAAATCCCTCATAAAGCGAGTGTTTGTATAAAAATGTTGGTGTTTTGATGTTGGCACGGTCATAAATTGGCGTGCTTAGAGATGAAACGCTTTGAGATGCAACAAGGTTCAGTAAACAGGGCTTGGGCCGAAAACTTTTCGAATTTATTCAGCACGAGTGTTGAGAAAGAGAGCTTTCCAACATAACTTTTGAATAAATAGCCCTTACAATCCTGCTTTGGCACCCACTATTCACCAGCCTCTCATGTTGTCTATAAACCCCTGAAAAACTACGATCGAATGTGCCAAAGCCGATTCTTGTCTGTATGCTTTGTTTTTTTCATCAAAGTGTACTGAGCTTCCAATGCGGGATAAAGTAGAAAAATGCTCATATTTTTCAATACAAACACAAGAACGAAAATAATGAGTTACAGAATATTTTCCCACTGAGCGAAACAATTTTTTCCCAAAAATGCTTAAGCCTCATTCTCACTTTTCAGTGGTTTTATTTATAATTGACGGATTTTTGAGAATATTTTTACGAATTGTGGTATTTTATACACAACAACCTGTTAATTAATTGTCTTTCGGTGATCTTAACTATTACTAGTTACACAGGTCACCGACTTAATAATCAGTATTTACCTTACAATACAGGAAATCAGAGGAAACAGCATACAAATTTTGTCAAACAGTTTCTACGACGACCGACGATTTTGATAATGAATATTTCAGTGAGTAAAGACACTGAATAAATGAAGTATAATAGGCTTTTAATACCAAGCGAAAAATTATTAACAAATAAATACGCCATCAATCTAAATTACCATCAAATATATTTATTATTTAACAACAGTGGCGTAGCGTGAGTTTCTGCCAAAGTCTTGCCCGTTGACAAAACTATTCTTTTAAATAATTTTTATATGCATTAGACTAACCATAAAATATCTGTATGAGAAGTCTAAAAAAATAATGAATTGTTCTTATTTATTTTTAAAATAAACTTTTGTACATGATTCATATTTTTTTAATTATTTAAAAAATGTTTTTTACACCATTATTTTAATAATAACCGCCCCGAAGTGCTTTTTGAGAGAGGCTTTGAGAGGTTTTTTAAACACAATAACGTGTTAATTGCTTAGTATTTTCCTTACAATCCAGAAAATCAGAGTAAACCTGGATCAAGACGATCGATTGGGATTTTGTAAATATTATTCCCGATCTCCTAGTCGTAATAACCGATCAAATGATTTTTTTAACTAAGCGGGATTTAATAATCATAACAGTTATATGAATCAACATTTTATTAGCTGTAATAACCGATCTTATTTATTTTTTATTCGATCATTGAACCCGTGATCATAATATACATAGTCAAAAGCATTATCTTCTGAACTATTATCTGTTAACTGTAAACACTAGCACAAAATTAGATTGCTCTAATTTAAAATATCAGAAACCAGAGGATATACATATATTACAATTTCTTTATTTAATTTAAATATTACATTGTTCATATAATACAAAACATCTTATGAATTAGACTAATTAGGTATACAGAATATATAAATCTTTTTACTTTTAACTAACATTAGAATTACATTTTTATGTGACATTAGATATACTTAATATTAAACCATTTACAGATATAAAGATTTATTTTATTGAATACGGCTGTAAATTTGAGTAACTGTTTAAATTTAACCTTTATCCGCCGTATCGATAAAATTTTATTCTAATTTATTCGCGAAAGTGCGTCACTTGTATATTTAAATAATTCGCGGGTTATCCATTGTTTTATCTTGAACTTGAAAAAAGTTCCTTATAAATAATATTACTGATTATTTATTCATATATTATGTATAGTATTTTATATTGGGTATGATAAATGTTCGAATTTGTTAAAAAGTGTAATTTGTATTGTTCAAAATGCAATATTCCGGTTTGAGATATTAGGATGACCTGTTTTTCGCTTCAACGGTGTTTTCAGGAGTGAAATATTAGTGCAGTGGTTTTTCACAATACACTGTTAGAATTTTATCATTATTACTAAATAAAGTGCTTTTTCAGCAATACATGTACATTTTTAGTGGAAAAGCAGCCGAATTGCATTCATATATATGGTAAATGTTTGCATTCTGACTGAAACACATACTTTATTCAGCATTTTCAGCCAAAATCATACTGTTTTTTTAATTCCTTGATAAATGTCTATTAACCCTTCCAAATCATATCCAGAAAATGTATTTTTTTAAAATAATAATGAAGGCAGGAAGTAAGAAAGAGACTATATCTAGAACGTACGCTGCTCGTATTCCAAATAAGTCATATATCAAGCAAATATTATTATTCAGGTGATCGCTAGTTTTATTTCTTCTGTAAAATTATTAACTCGTGCTTTAATGACGTTTTTTCCAATGTATAGATATCAAGATGGCGGACCTAGCAGATGAGTTTGGTTAAAATAACACTGCAAATCAAGGAAATTACAAGAATTTAAACAACACTTATGTACACCTCTATTAAACAATTAGTGATGTTTCATTCAGACTCGTCTATTTGGTCCTCCATCTTGATATTTATACATTCAGTTGTACAGCCTGCTAATATATCGGTGGTATCAAATGCGTAACGAATAATTGTTATGGTTAATTATGGAGTTGGGTTTATAGACATCTTAATTGTATGGAATATTTATAAATTGATTTGTTAGTATTGAAGTGACGTAAAATCACGTCATTGATACGTCAAGGATACGTCCTAAATACGTGCCGCTTTAATATGACTCAAAATCTGGAGACCATCTTTCAAACAAGACCTTATGAATGATACTGTTATTTATTAGAGTAAAGGGTTTGACTGTATTTTTAAAAGGAGTAACTATAGAGGTGACCTAGTGTTAATATCATCGGGCTATAAATTATGTGTGAAGTCAATGGCAGTGTGGTTTAGTTTGGTCTTATGGAAGTGATAAATCAGATTTGGGGCCTTCGGTCTCCAACTAATCTCCAACCCGTATCGACACAACCAGGTGAAAAAATAAGACTATTTCATACAAAGGTGGACGTTTACCATTAAAGCTGGATTTATAAGACGGTGGCCCTTTTGTATTATTTTGATTAAGGGTCACAATAACAGGATTATCAGAACCACCAACACCTTTAAGCCTTAAGCTTTAATTGTCGCTAAGGCTGCTACGGATTTTCATCCGAATCTCGCCGCATTTTTATCCTTGCTTGCTGTAATTTATTGCTAAATTTTTTACTACGGTGAAAAAATGCGGATTTATACATAGTGCTGAGATTTTTTGCCACAGTTGCTTTGTTATAATTGGTGTTTAAATATACCTAAAATTACGTTGAAAAAAATAAATAATCTATTAACATCGCCTGGACCGATATATTAGAAAGGCATATAAGATGGCGGACTAAACAGATCGAGGTTAGGTTTAAACATTTTCTTTGAATTAATATACAACGCCCGAGTGGGGATGAAAATTACTATTAATCATCAACATGTAGACAATCATAAAAAACCAGAACGAAATCGACAAAGATGCGGATTTTACGCGACCTCCAATATTTGGGTTAGGTTAGGTTAGGTTTTGACATTTTCTTTGATTAAATATACAACGCCTGAGTGGTAATGAAAATGACTATAAATCATCAACATGTAGACAGAGAAAAATCGAAATCATCGAAAACCAGAACCAGAAATCGATTAAGATACGGATTTTACGTAACCTGCGATATTTGAGTTAGGTTAGGTTAGGTTTAAATATTTTCTTTGAATAAATATACAACGCCCGAGTGGGAATAAAACATTACTTTCAATCATCAACATGTTGACAAAGGACAAACGAGTTTGACAGAGGCAAGACGATTTGTTTCACTCAAATTCGTCTACTTGGTATTTATGCATCCAGTTGTATGGCCTGCTAATATATCAGTGGTATCACTCGAACTTGAACTTACGTCTCGCTTTCATAAAATATTATCACCCAACGAAAATAACAAAATTCATTACAATTATTAATTATTTATTTAATCTAGATATTATGTACAGTTAAATTTCACTTATTACTATTGAAAATATACTTTACGTCTAGTGTCATTGAATCGGCACAAAATCTGAAATAAAAAAATAACAATAAAAATATTATTATATAACCATGTCCTTTATTATTTGAGACAAAAAAAAATTCGCACATAAAACATGTTCAATTTTTTTTTAATATGTCAAGAACACAAAATGTAAATATTGACATAATTTTCCTTGTTTTCTTAGGACATAATTTTTTTTATACATGGATTTAAACACCAACCAATTGATTCATTATGGTCAATTCTTATTTCCTGGGTTGTAAGGTGAATACTGATTATTGGGTCAGATAGAGCAGATCTTTCGGCAACCCCGTGTAACTATTTCATCAATGATTAAGATTAAACTTACGGTCGTATAGAATATAATTGTGAAATGAGAGTGCGTATAGGAATAGAGCTAGTTTAAAACGTATTCTACCAAGCTCTAGTCAACAAGATCTATTCGTATACGCACTAATGCCATCAGACTCCGATTCTCCATTGACTATTATTACATTTATGCTCTTAACCATCGATATTATATAATATACTGACTTGTATAAAGCCTCTGCTCTTCTCTGATAAGCTCAGCCAATCTGATACAAGCTTGTTCCATATCTTGAGGCGAGGCTCTACTATAAGTCATTCTTATATAAGGACAAGGAGCACCAGAAGTCACTGTAAAAGCATGTCCTGGAGCAAAGATTACACCCTTATCGAAAGCCTTTCTAACGATCTGAAACAAACCTCTCGTTAAAAACACCCATAGACAATAGAAAATATTCAATAACCCACCATGTCGTACACATCGGGTACTCCTTTGACCCTCATCCAAATAAACATCCCGGCTTCAGGTTCGTCCCAATCAGCCAATCCTGATAAATGTTTATCCATCATGCTTAAAAGACAAGCCCTCTTTTGCCTGTAAAACTCCTGCACTGACTGCAAATGGGATATTAATCCGTCAAAGCCCCAAATTTCAATGAGTTTGTTCACTATTATCTAAAATAATGTAATAAAAATTTGATTCACTTTATAGGACACATGCGCATATTTAAAATTTGGTGACATTAGAACGTCATGTACCGGTCACATACTAGCCACGTAACGATCGCGTAGCGGCCACGCATCAAGTGATAACCATTAAACATTTTATTTTTATTGTAATGGGCTCAACATTTTTTTTATATTTAAAAAAATCTATAACCTTCTGGCTTACTCTAAAGTGTGCCATAAACGTTCAGTTACACAAAATTTCTATTGCAAAACTAACAGTTAAACCTACACCGCCAATTATGTTCAGTTTAACAACCATCTTAACTAATCAGTCGAAATTGACAATTGAATTGAACGTGTGGCTGATATTAGTTTAAATCAATGCATGAATCTCTGAAGATGACTACAAGTGAGTAGTCGATAAAATTAGAAATAACATATTTCTTTCCATCCATCGATTTGATTATACACTTTCAGTTGAACTCGCGATTTATACTAAACTGAAAGATTGACTTAATCAGTTAACTGTTCAGTTTAACTGAATGTTTTCTTATATACAAGATCGAGTTGAATCAACTTAGAATATATATTTTAGGGGATGATAGAGGGAGTAATTAAAAATAGTGCTTTTGGAATCAATTTTAGGCCTCCATTTTTTAATCATCTGTTTCTGTTTAGTACTTAGTAGTGACTATCGCGTGTGTATTGTGTATGTAAAACACGTAATGAATATTCTAAACTATTTCTTTTTAATTTTAATTAATAATAAAAAAAATCGCTTATTTTGTAATACCCTACCACCCACTAAAATATTCTCAGATAATTCAAGTCCACCCTGTATAAAAAATGTTGCCATACAGTTAAGTGCACGTGAATTTTTATTACATTGAATCAATATCAGATTACAAAATGTCTGTAGTATAGATTAATTATTTAATGACCGACACGAAATTCGGCGATTGCTTTATTTTGTAAATACGGTATGGTGTGATTGTTCTAGGAATAAATTATTAAAAACAATATAATGTGCGCACAATCAAAGGTCATCAAGTCACGCATGAACCATAATAAAAAATATTAATCGTCGAATGTGTTATGTCTTACAAGCGTCACGTATTACTCGTTATCTGTGCCATGCCTCCTATTTTATTATTAATATTATTATTTACCTGTGTCAATGTAGAACTGTGGAGATAAGAAGCCTGCATGTGAAGTTCGATAATGTGCACGAGGGGCTTTGGTCCTGTAACCCAACCCAATCGCAGTCCTGAACTCAAAACCTTAGATAAAGAATCAAATCTCAATACTCTTCCTTCAGTGTCGTATGAAATCATCGATTTCGGTTCTTCCTGCATTTGAAAAACAATCATTAAATGTGAAAAACATATATATTTTATACAACAAACCTCCACGAAATGCATGAAGTGGTATGGATCGTCTTCCAGGATGATGAGGTCGTATTCGCAGGCGATCTCATATATCTCCTGTCTTCTGGGATTGGGAATCACAGTGCCTGTGGGATTGTTGCCAGTGGGGTTCAGATACAATACTTTGGGCATTATATAACTATTTTGTCGACATTTCTCCAAAACATCCCTCAGGTCTGAAGGAATCACCCCATATCTGTCCTGTTTCACTTCCAGTAACTTTGGCTTGTACGGTTTCATCTACAGTCAAAAATATTATAATACAAACAAAACTGTGATAGCGTTATCTAATAACAATATATTTTAAATCATATATACAACCAAATTAAAATTACTTATAAATAATTGAATTAAAGCGTGACAAAAATAATTGTGAAAAATTAGGTACTCGCTTATAAAACGACATTTTTTCAAACTTTTAAAAATTTATCTAAAAATCAGTATGATCAGTATGAGTATTTAACGGTAAAAATAAGAGATATTTCACTGTATTTAGCTTATTTTATCACATTTCCACCAATTCTGCCAACTACAGGACTATATTTTATTTTTTATATACTTTCCATTTTAATTTTAAATCTATTTATTATTATTATTTTGTCTTATCTTTAAAAAAAGCTCTTATATGCAATTAAATATTTATAAATATTAGACAGGGAAGGTTTTCTGTATGAATTTAACTTCAAATTGTCCCCAGTGTACTATAATTTTAATTAAAAATGAAAAAAATAAGTATAAATAAATATACATTGATTATTTTGGAACGGAAATATGCACACCTACGCCGAGAGTGTGTAAAATGAAAATGCTTATAAATATATATTTTTTCCAATCGATAAGTAATTTTAATTATAATAAACTGTTAAATAACTATCTAGCTGCATTTTGAATATATTTTAATTAAAATAAAATAAGCAATTAGTAATAAAATCTTGCGTTGAGTGTTAAAAAGCTCGTGTATCGGTTACGAAATTCCATAATAATTTATTTTTTCATAAAAAAATAATAGCCTCGTTATTGACTTTGTGAATATGAAATATTCAAAGTATAGTATACATATTATTACTTACAACAATATCTGTGCCAGAATAGAGAGGACTGGGGACAAGAACTGGATCCCCTTTATTGACAAGTAGTTCAATGGACTTGTAAATGCCATCCTGGGATCCAGAAGTTATTACTATATCCCGATTTTCCCAATCCGGTGGGTCGTGAACTCTCATCTGGAACTCCTTGAGGGTCTTCACAAGTTTTGGGTGTCTGATTACAATAACATTAATATTGAACCACTTTTCAAATAAAAAAATAATCAGATAGGTTATTAACACAAAAAAAGTTAGTTTTTGTGTGAATCACCCATTGAATTTACCCCTGTGATGGAATATATTGAAGTGCATTATCGAGCTCCTTTCCTTTCAGGCACATTTCAGTCCCATCTTTCAGTCTGATGTTCATCTCCTCAAAGGGAAATATTAGCTCATTAGGCATTCCTTCAGCCAGGGATATCAAACTATTTCCAGCCTTGAACGATAGAGCACCTGGAAAAATAACATTTATTAAATACATTCAAAATCTAATTTGTCATTATTATCAGTTATGATTTATTAACACAGTGACGACAATGTGTGATTGCTGTGCCAAATTCTTTAGAGATAAACCAAAACAAAAAAAAATAAACACTATCATTTCAGTGCGTATTACGATTTGTTTAATTGTACTAATTTCAGTTTGAAATTATTCTGGTGCTTTTTTACTACCTGAAACCATGTATCGTATTGGAGCACTGCACGGTTTACTTAGTCTACATTTAGTAAAAAAAACCTTCTTTTTAAAATTGAATCAGTTAAATTTAACTTGTTCCAAACCTAACCTATTTTTACTAGCTGCAATGATCTTTACCCTTAATTTTTATTGTTAATTGTATCTATTTATTTCACACTAATAATAATAAACCGCCGTCATTCCTTATAACAATACGCAAACTTATAATTATTTTTAAATGGGGTTAAAAAATAAAGTCAACCCTGTATAATAAATAATATATGTATGTATTTTTATACGTAATCTAGAATCGGCTTTGATATTTTTTTATATGTTTCTTCTGTATTTTAGTTGTTAATTTCATATTTTTTTTCATGCTAAACTGACGAATGCTGTATTATCATCATTGCAACTTGGGATCCCCCGTAATGCTCCAGTGGTACTGTAGTATAATATACTAAGAACATGTATTTATAAATAAATATTTTTTTTAAAGATTTTTCGCATCATAAAATTATAGATTCATTTATTTTATGGATAATTTATGTACTATTGATTGATTTTCATGAATGAGTTTAAATCCACTTGCTTTAAACGGTGAGCTACCAAACTCATGAGTCGTTTGCTACATTTAAAATGAACCGAAAGTAAGGTGGCTTATAATTTGATGAAATAAAGCTCACCTGTTCAGTGCTCCAATACTAAAAAAAAATATTTGTGCATCCACATTGGAGGTTTATTTCTATAAATATCTTAAATTTGACTTACTCATAGTCCTGGTGATTGAAGGCTCTCGAAGCGCCGACTTCTTACTGATATATTTCGTATAATCGGTGATCTTCCTCTTGGATCCTTCATCGATCCTCTCTTCCAGCTTCTCATAGACAACTGCTGAAGAGGACCTTCTTCCTGAAATGCTGATCACCAAGGACTCGGAGACGGAGACCAGCTGCTTGGAGCCAACTACCCTTGAGAACATCTTTATTATATGAGAAGCATTCACCTTCACGTTTCGCGCAACACTGATAAAAAATATATTTTTAAACGCGAATTTTCAACAGAATCTCCTCACGACATTGCGTCATTTATTAAGTGTTGATTTTTGCCGGAAGAAACTGACCGTGTTTTTTTTTTCATCGTTATCAATGTAGGAAAACAATAGCCGAATGTCCAAGTTATTATTCAATATAAGATACAACATTTCAGGAAGTAATACTTATTGGATGCAAACCACTAAAAACGTACTATTTTAATGGGTTATTAACACAATAAATCATCTACAAAAATCCATTCACTTTAGTTAGCAGTCGAATATTAAAATAAAGAAATACTTAAATAATAATAATACTAGTAAAAAGATAGCTCTAATGTTTTCAAATAATAAATTGACCTAGTTTTGTTTGAATTAAATATATCATAAAAGTCATTCAACTAATACTTAGATAACCAGCTTTTAAAAAAAAAAATAATACTATTCACATGTGAGTGGATATCTAAATTACCAACACGCATTAAAAAAAAGAAGTCAAATGATATAAATTATTTTATTTTAATATTACACATACAATGAATGACTAAATAATCTCATAACTAAACAACAATGGTAACATTCAATATTATCATTATGTATTAAAATAATTCATATCAAATAAAGCTTATATAATTGTTTAAATAGAAAGATGTCATTAGTGTTATTTTCCTTTTCAATATTTATACATGTGAATATATAATATTTTTCATTCTTTGGCTGTAGCGTATGCTTTTTTAATACATAACAGATGATATATTGATATTCTTATTTATGGCCAACTTACCTTTAATTATGTAAATATATCTATGTAATTATAAAGTATAAGCAGAATTATAATTTGGAATCCTTGCATGTAAATCACAATTTGTGAAGTTATCACTAGTTTTAAGTTTAATATCATATGACTCGATGTCCCAGAATTATCACCGACACAGGATTTGCTCTTTTAATAAACAAATCCACAATATTTATCTTATAATGCAACATCTCTGTATTTGGTCAAGTCATCGGATTCATTTCCCATTGATGTTTTACTGGATCCGTATTTACTATCCATGTATTGTCTTCTATAAGCTAAACCGTCGGGCCCGTACATTGTTGGACCGTAGAAAACACAGTCCCTCGGTACTCCTAAATTGAAAGGATCTGGCTTTAATTCTTCCGGATGTCTTCCTGGAGGTAACAAGTTGTTTCCATATGAGGAATACATGTTTCTTTTGTTAATTTCTTGCAGTTGTTGAAGTTCGACCAGCGAACCACTTCTTTTTGTCATATTCTTTTTACATCTCCGATCTAAACTTCTCGTGTAATGTGGGAATACATAATTTGGTGGTAAATTTTGTATATATCTTTGAGACGGAACAACATCTTCGGGCGGAGGCTGCCAATATTTTGACATTTGACCGGGAAAGTCTGCAGGTGCTTTTTGAATGTACTCATCTCTCAAATCAGGCATTGAATGTGCAAATTTACCTTAAAAATACAATAATCTTTTAACATCATAAATTCAAAATCTAATAACAATATGTATTTATCCTTGAAAACTTATTCTATCTTACACTCACTTATTATTATAATCCAACTCTCGGAATGCTACAAATTGTACTTTTACTAATTCTCTTAATAAAGACAGTCCTGGCTCCTTTTGCATATGGGATTTCTTAGTATTATGTCGGATAAAGAATAATCGCAGAATGAATGCACCTGTTTTTCTATGAAAATGTATCTTTTAATTTAGGTAAGGTTGATCACCCATACCCCAGATGCAGATTATTCATGCATTTAACACTCATTCGATTAGAACACACTTGTTACAAGTAAAATTATTTACAATCTTGTTAATATGCATGCAAGTCTTCTTAGGCCATGGAGGATAAATTTAACTGACATTGAAATAGTGCTTATCTTATTTATAAGTGAAAAAATAAATAAATTACTCACTCTGTTCTCTAATCATCCCGTAATTGGTATAGGCATATAATGAAGGAGCATCTACAATATCGGATCCGGGTATAAATGAACTCGCATTGAATTCACTCTCCGTTAGTGGAGGTTGTAGATTATTTACTATCGTAGAATTTCTAAAACATTATTAAGAGATTATTAGTATAACATAACACATGCAATTGCTTAATACACTTACCCATTAATGGCATGTTTTAGTATTTGTCCTTCCATCAATTTGGTTGCATAATAAGATTGAATTATAACAACTCCTATGACAATCGCTAAAAGTCTGATGAGGTAGAATATCAACTCTGTCATCCCGTACAGTGATTGTAATCCCTTGAAATATAAATACATTAAATTAATTGATTGAATTCAATTTTACATTATTTAATCCTCACCCAATGACTTATACTCATATAGAAGACAAAACAGCATTCCGGGATCAATATTAAAATGATAGCGATGAGCCATCCTAAAATGCATCTCAATTGATTCTGAAAATTTAAGAAAATGTTTTACATACTTCTGTCCTTTTAAATGAATATGAATGAATTGTTTACCGTTGCCAAGCCGTGAATGAGTACAACAGTAGCGGTCATCACACCGAAGTAACAAATCGCCAACATATAAGCCGCGGCAGGTAAACCATTCTCCGATTCCATTATCCATAATAGCTCATATGCGAAAGCTATTGTGTAAGAAATCTGAAACATTTTAAACACACCATATACATATCTTGCTAATTAGGTTTTCAACCTCTCATAGACAAAAGATAAATAAACAGCCAATTTGTATTTTGAGTGACACCTGAACAAAGAATCTGTCCTGTTTGAATTGTTACTATTCTAAGCATACAAAAGACGATTTCTTTTCACATTACAATTAGTATAAATGCCTAAATTGGGAGAAGTATGTATTGCAAAACATCTTCAATTATTAATCAGTAAAGAGCACAAATATATAACTACATATTTACAGTTCGCAAAGAGAGAAAAAAACAACCATTAGTGTTTCTTTATTCTATATAATTGACTTGTTTTACAGTAATACAAACAACAGATTAACCATTTGTTTAAATATAACTCAAAATATGACTAAATGAATAGTAATCTTGCATTGACATCCTCCCACGCAATTACAATATTATTATTTTATGGTGAAACAACCGTCAAAATGAAGGCTGTATACATTCACAGGAAACACCTCCATACAAAGCGACTCTTTCTTATTCAAAGACACTCATATTACTCATAATATCTTCTAAATTATATAATATAAACAAAACTACCATTTATCCTGCAGTCACGTAGTCTACTCTTAGATTTAAACAGGACGTTATAATAAAACTACTAAATTTTTACATCACGCAAACACGATCATTGTTCCAGACATTTCTAATAATATGTACATATTATAATTCGTCATCATTTAAATATGCGTGGATAAATATTTTCCACCTCGCATTCTTAAACCATGACACGTTGTTTTTTTATTGTTTTAATAAACACGTACAACCTTCTAATATTATTATTTTATTTATTAAATCTGACACTGTCGTTTTATTGTTCACAATCGATGCTTAAATTCACTTTCTCTTACATTAAAATAAGTGAAGCTCAATGTTCCATGAAAAATTACCAAATCGTGAAATTTATTATTTAAAAAATAATGCCACAAGTTTAAAATATGTAAAGAGAGTGCGTACGGTGCGAATGCGAATAGAATATTACCCAGCTCTATTCGTATATGCACCAATACTAATTTTATTATTGAAAAAATAATGGAACAAATTTAAAATATTTAATGGCTAAAACACTTCTCTAGAGAAAATGTCATCGTATTATAATATAACCAATCATAGCCGTTTGCGTTAATTTGTTTCGGCGTATTCAATATAATAGAGAGTGTGTGCGGTTGGTGTATAACAATAATACCAAGCTCTATTCGTATAAGCACCACTAATATTCAGCTCTAGCACGACTCACTATTAAACTATTATATCGAATACGAGCGTTAGTGTGAATTAAACTTAATATTTCATCTACAAACACAAGAAATACATGAATAAATATGTGATTACCGTACTTAACAAAATAATCTTTTTATCTATTTTTAAAATGGTAATTTACTAACAATAAAAGTGGGCAATTTTACCATCGAATTGTTATTTTTGCGTTGGTAAAAATGTACTTAATAAACATAATCTTGTGAGTATATTTTTATCAATTGTAATTTGAAGACAATCTTTTTGTTGAGTACGGTATTCTGCTTTAAAATGACCAACATTTATGGAATTTAATTAAAAATAAATTCTAATTTGATTAGGTTTATTTTGTCAAATAAAAACTGATAACATTTTGTGAAAAAGAGACTTATTTTTATATAATATCGGTGAAAGCTATTTCTGTTATCGCAACACCCGCACATTTGCCAAATAAACCGTAAACACTAACTGCCTTTTTCCATTTCGTTTCGTTGAATATCGCAAATAAAAACACTTCTGTATAATTTGATTAAAAATCATTATGCTGATGAAAAGATCGCTCTTATCCAATAACAGGAATTATGTAAAAGTGTATTAAAAAGAACCTGTTTTACGGTTAAATAATATGTATGTATACTTTCGAAAATCAACACTCAGTTACCTACGCTTATACAAAACCTGTTATTAATATTTTTAAATAGTTAGTTAAATTGTTAAACTATAACAGAAGCTTATTTATAAAGATTTCATAGTGAAGAATTTCGGCTTAAGCCCTTAAAAGTACTCAAGTGTGATGAACGCTCACTGCATTTAAATGAAAAATTATAATAAATGACAATAGAATAAGTAATGTGGTTCCAGGTTCGAGTCCGTGTCAAGACTACACAATATGTATAATTATTATTTATTAATATTCACTAAGCCACACCCACTAAAACACATTCCTCGACTTCCCTATCTACACTAATAATTACCTACATAGGTGAAAGAATAAACATAAGATAAAAAAACCTCTTCTGTATAACTAGAGATAAGCATAATCTACGGTTCTTTTTATTAATGTGAAGAGAAAATGTCAAATTGTAGTTTTTCGGTGTGACCAATTACGGCTTCCGTTGAGTAATCGCACCTCTGACAAGCAAAATTTGACATTTAGACTCGCAGAGACGAGATATTTTAACACAAGTGGCTGTGATTGGTAATATGATATGCTCGCCTATGGGAAGCCTATGAGAAATTGTGGTTTTTGCTCTACACAATCATGAAATTAACCTTATATTTATAATTTCTATAGGAAATTTCAGATTTAGACACGCTCAGAGGCAAAATACCTTACCACAAATGGCTGTGATTGGTAATAATAATAACACAATATAATATGATGTTGTGTTTTTTCGGTGTGACATTCAAACAATCATTCAATCAATTTACCTTAGATTTATATT
>JAGTTH010001831.1:0-30761 GCA_022606485.1 Agraylea sexmaculata
ACACTCAAGATAATATGAAATGATCGTGTTTTGGTGATTTTAATGCAATTTTTAAATATTTATTTGGCGCACCTACATATTTGTGATATCACTTAAAATGGGAATTGTTAGGTATTGTTTGATGAAAGACTTCCTTTGATCGCAGGTGGCTATGACTAATACAAATACCAAAAGTCGTGACGTCACATCATCCAAACTTGAACCTATTCATTATAAAGTTCTTAAAACACACGAGGCATTATTTAAATTATGATATCACAATAATATAACTATTGTGTTACAGTCTGCATTCATTGCCTGTAATTAGTACCGGTAGCTTATGATGTCTGAACTTCTACAAACTGAGTCGCCTAATTAATTAAAATTAATGCTGTTTGTATATTAATGTATATATGCAATTCTAGAGGCTTTTATGGCTATTCATCACAGGTACACTTACAAATATTTGATAACACATTCTGGTAATATATTTACGGCCATTTCGACTGGCATACTAATAATATGACTAATAATATTAATAAAATACCGATCGTTTATCTCCCAACACGTTTAGTCTGATTTCTTGGATTGTAAAGCTATGTATAGAGAAGCCAACTAATACTTGTAAAGACGACAATACATGTGATGCACTATCCTATACATACAGGAACAGGTTTTGTGTGTGTTTCTACCGCCTCGCCGTCTCGCTAATTCAAATTCTATTGCGTGTACACAACGTTTACATGTATGAGTGATGCATGTTATTATGTATGCCGGAATACAGCATGACGATTCTATAGATTAAAGTTTATTGGCTATGTAACTGTAATGGATAATTATGCAAAATAGTTGTTAATTGAAAAAAATATATACTATCCGTTTTAGAGTTCCCCTGATATCACCGATATATTAGCAATTATAGTTTAAATATCAATATGGCGTACCAAGCAGATGGGTTTGACAGAGTCTCAGACTCGTCTACTTGGTCCGCCATCTTGATATTTATACATCTAGTTATTAAGCATTCTTATCGGCAGTAACAAACATACTTATTTACCGCAAATAATTCTGATTAGTCACTAAAATGTAATATGAAATAAATAAGGAGTGTGGTTTCGAAGCTATGGCTATAGTTTATCTATTTTACGTTATATATATATTTTCGATCCAAGTTTACTCTACTTTATTTGATTATTAAGACGAATACTGAGACAGTTACTACGTCAGTACAGAGATGTGCCAAACGAATAGTATAGTATTTTATTTTAATGTAGCATTAATGCACTTATATGAAAAAAAAATCATACATTATTAATCAAGCGTTCTCTTTCTTCTGTGTTTATATAAAGCGATATACAGAAAAAATAAAGGTATAATACTACAATATTCGTTTGACTTTGGCGCATCTCTACGTCGGAAAGAGAGAAAAATCAAACCAAATAAAAATACTGAGACAGTTACTACGTCGGTCCAGAGATGTGCCAAGTATAAACGAATAGTATTGTATTATATTCTAATTTATTATTAATACACGCATATGAAAAACAATCGACGTTATTAGATACACCCAGCTGTATGGCCCGCTAATATATCAGTGGTATCGATTCACGGAGACTATAATAAGCGTTTTTTCTTTCACGGTTGGTGTAATGTACATTCAAAAGTGGCACTTTTAGCATAGAAAGTTGAACAGTGGCCATTTTGAAAAGCATATGAATTGGTTTTGTGGCTATCGATTTTAGAAAGTGAGTTGCGGTGGCAGACGAGCTGTGAACTTTGACGTATGCAATATGTGTACATGTTGACAATGTACATATTTATATAATAGCTAAAATATTTCATCTCATATGTGATATTATATTAATTTAGTATTTGAAACTGTTTATAAAATAATAATATCGTGTGTAACCATAACACAGACGTGAGGTTTCAAGTTACACACATCGGTTATGAGCGGACGTAATTAATAAGAATTTAGACGAGAGAATGGGATCAATGTTTTGTTGAATTTGTATAATACGTTGACCAAATTAAAGGTCAATCCAACAATTAAAAAATGAACAAACTAATAGACTAAGTCAAGTAGAAAATATTTAAAAAAATGTTTCTTTAGCTATGAATATAAAATATATTACAATCTTGTTAAGCTTGGGATTCAATTTTATATTTATAAAACAATAGTTACATTAGTCTTAAAAAAAATTTAATATACTTAAAATATAGTTAATCAAGCTAACTAAAAAATAAATTAATTGTAATATGAAAAAAAATTAACATTTAACACGATTTCAAAGTGAAACTTAAAATGACTCCGAAAATACATTAAACTTTGACGCGGGATAATAATTTAATGGAGACACATACAAACATAAAATAAACGGGGATTAAAAATATAGGATTTCATTATTCAGAATAATTTAAAAAAATTACAACTTTTACCAAAGTGAATTATGGCATGATATGCTTCATTATATTCCACTGTGTAAAACCTTAAACGTACAACGTAAAGACGGTAATAGAGTTGCTTTGCTGTACTTTTGATCGGTTTTTTGTTAATTTGTGCCTCGCCCGAGGCTCAGACGAGGCATTAATTAACAAAAAACCGGACATAAGTGTGGCTAAGTAACTCTACTATCGTATTTACGGTGACCTGGGAATTCATTACTTTAGTCAGAGCCTTTTTTATTTCGGACAATCACAGAATGACAACAGCTTATTATTATTAGCGGAAGGTTATTGACGTCTACCACCAGAGCATGACCCAAAATATGAAATTAGACAGTTAAAGTGTAGTTCCGATAATTCTATATATATTAAATGGAAACGCCAACTGTCGGATTAAGGATTAAGGAGGAAAAAATCCCTATACGTGGTCTTTTTTTACATTGTACATGTTGTCAAATATTTTTTTGTTATTGGGGATTAAGAAAAAAAATTAAGAGACGCCTCTAATAAAACAAGAAAAAAAATGTATTCAGAAAAAAGTGTCGGAATGTCAAGAGTATTAGTTAAATTAGTATTAAAATTAATGGTATAAAATAATAATATAAAAAAATAATTACATGTATATATATATATATATTATTATATATATATATATATATATATATATATATATATATATATGAGCAGCAGGCAGGTATATATAGTATATATAAGAGTTATATATATACATATATATATATATATATATATATATATATATATATATATATATATATATATATATATATATTATATCCTATCCTGTATGATTAACTTCATAACATTTAAAAAACAAACCAGTAGAAAATGGTGACTAAGTCCCACTTGCACAATATAATCTCGTGCATTTTAACTTACTTCCGATAACTACAGTAAGCCATAATTAATACACAGCTAAATCCCATGAATCCGGTTGTAAGAGTTCACTTTTAGCTCGATGCGTCACAGTGTAATATTATATAGTGGCTTGGTTATTATAGCACGTCAGTGATGTTAGGAATCGTATTGCAGGTAACATCGACAAAACATACATATTTACTATGGATATACTACAGAGGTGTCGCATGTCTCATACATAATAATATTATTCACGAAACTACATTATGTTGGAGCTTTTCAACGGTGTAAAGGAATCTGAGATGATATTTACTTTCAAACAGGAAGACATCGTGCATTGTGTAAGCGGATGCTTTTTACAAAGTAGCCTTTAGACTTTAAATCAACAGTGGACGCGCTTTAATTTTATTTATATTATTCAACATATATTTAATTGAACTTTAAAGAATTTAAACGCTTTCTTGTGACGGCAATAGTATCAATTATAAAATAATGAAACGAGGGCCAAATAATATTTTGTTATAAAAAAAATTAGTACGACAATATGTGGATTTATGATGACGTGTTGTTTACTATTCAGTCAACGCTCGACCCTTCACAAGGTCACAACATAACCTCTCAAATGTCGTCGTGTGAAAGTGACACAGTTACAAGTTTTTTCATGGAATATTTTAATGATCCCGTTGTGTTCCTCGATAGTACAATGTCCATGAGATTCGGTTTAATATATGTATTGATTGTAATGTATTCATTGCACACATGCATAGTCGATGATGGCAACACTGACTATTATTTGCCGTTGCGTATGCTTGTTTGTCGTCTGAGGAGAAGATTGAAATTATTACTCAACAATCGAATGTTATCCCCCCAATTATAGGAATATTAAAGTGAATTATTAAATGTGTTATTTCAATATAATACAATGACAGTTAGAGAAATTGGCATTTAACGACTGAAAATCGTGATTAAAGGTTAATAATTTTGTTGAAATGTCGAATGATTCAATACTTTTCTATGCTGGGTCGACTTTTATTCATCGAGTTTATTTTAGAGGCGAGGTAAATATTAATTACTTTCACATTGAACAATTTTTAAGTTTGACAATGTCATTTAATATTGATCTGGAATAAAAATTGATGTAGCTTATACCCTTAAATATTGCTGTTTATTTAGTCGGGTAGTTGGGTATTTTTTATATGATTTGTATTATATTTGCTTTAATATACTATATTAAAAAATACATTAAATTTCGTACACATTACCAACATTACTCAATTGCACATAGTATTAAAAGCACAGACAATTTCAATACCCGTTCCTCAAACATTATGCTATTTTCCCATAAATTTTACCAAAAAACCATGCACTTGGATTAATATATGATTAAGGTAAAAAAATAAATAAAATATTTTTGTGGTATATCATTAAATGATTAAAAGCCCATCCCATATAAAGTTATTTATACTAGGTTGTAACCCCTTTCACGTCTTCATTTGGTACACATACCAAAGTGTGAAGAGACAGGCCAAAGGCGACAAATCAAAGATGGATTGTTGAAGAATATAATCGTATCTTGTCAGGATATCTAAGAGCCCATATGAAAGTCATGGTTCTCATGTGGTGAACATTGTGATGCTTATGGTGTAGTGATTCGTTGTGAGGCGTGAGTTGAATCAGATACGAAGGATTTAGCTGATTCAAGCCTTAAAATATATTATGCAGGACCCGCCATACACTCTTTTTTGTCAATCTTAAATACAATCCCTTTCCTCTCACACAATTACATTTATATATTTAATTGATACAGAGTGAGAGGTGCAAGCCAAGAGTATGTGTAATAAATACTCGACCATTGATCTATTGATACTTAAATAACACTTCATCACATTGTATATAAGCCACCATTATATCATTACTCTATTTATATTAATGGCACGATGAATCAATGAGTTGATTGCTCTGTATTAAAGACTTAGTATCATGAACAATTCGCATATTGATTTATGATCTAATCGGTATAAGGGCCGCCACACACATCGGTGCTCGATGGTGCTTCTCGTATTTCCGCCAATGAGAGAGTGTAAACAAAAATGAGAGCCAATCAGTGTCAAGTGCTCGTTCTCTCATTGGCGGAGATACAATAACGACCATAAAATAACATGACTTTGTAGCGCCTAAATGTTTGTGTTGCCATTTAAAAAAATGTCTGAAATTTTAAATTAATATTGTTTTTTCTTTTCAAATTATCTATAATTTTTATTTGAATTTTAATGTACAAGCAGAGCCTGATAAATTATAATTATCAGCGTAATAGCTCAGGGGATAAGACGCGTGGCTATAAGACAAATACTAAATGACCACCATAGGTTCAAATCCCGCGTTCAAAGAAACCATGTTGTTTTATGTTCATTACAATGAATTCGAATAGCAAATTAGAAAAAAAAACTTATTACTCACAAAAAAATATTTTTTATAAACTAAATTAATTAGAAATTCAAACCACCCTTCGAATGCCGAAATAAATGTGTATGCAAAAAACAACTTCTATGCTCAAATTCCGAGGTTTGGCCCTTTTTCTTCCTAATTTGACTGGGCTATGAACTACAATGAAAAAAAGTGCACACAAATTACTTAAGCAAACGTCATATTAACGAGAATAAATCCAGAATACAAAGTGCGTAAATAAAGAATACAAAACAATATATCATCAGCTGAGGATTTGCAAGTTTAAACAGTAATATTCTTGTCATAAACCTAGATGGGTTTTTAAAATAAAACTTGTGGGCAAAACGAACGACGGTTTTTGGCAATATTTATTGATAAAACTTCACTATATAGAGGTAAAATTAACATAGGGATAGATTGGATCGTTATATCGAAGTTCCACTGTATATTTATAATTAAATAATATGGCAAAATGTTAAGAATGTATGGTTTAATAGCTGTGTAGTTGACAACGAAGTAACGAGTCTCTTGGGCCACCGGTTGTGGATCTCTTACAACTCAAGAGCCCTTATAATTGAGGAGAGAATCATTTCAAAGGCTTTTATTACCTACACATGATAATTAAATACTACAAGAGGACAATATATTATTTTTAGTATTCTAATATTGAAGTATGTATGTAAGGCGAGGTTTTGCATAATATGTATTATGCGTTATTTTAGCTCATACATCAATGTCAGTGGCACCGCTGCATTATGAAAATCATTCGCCTTTTCCATGGAAATCGATTCAAATATTCTACAGCTTGGTCATTCTATACTAAAGATAGGTCAACTTAAGTCAAATATCTCTACATGTTGCATTCACGTACTATACATATTAATATTACCGTTAAAACCACTTACCGTTTCTATTTTCACTATCAGCCGGTTTCATCTGGATGGGATGGTGCATCTGAAATAAATAAAACATATTAGAATTATTGTTTTCTACAAAAATTGACTTTCTCCATACGACATTTAAAATATTTATTTGGCGTAAAACGTTAGATTCATATTCAAATATTGGAGAAACCGTAAAAAATTGTAAATTTGCACAAGAAGTGAGGAAAATATGACGTGTGTTAATTGAAAAAATGAGCCGTACGAAACAATCTTTGTAAATATGCATTTATATTCGCATTGCGTAAAAGCATTTATTTTAAAATGGATATTTGAAAATGATTCTAAGCAAGTAAATAATAAATGAAGGTGGCCTTATATAATTGAGTTTTTTTATTATAACGAAAAAAAACAAGAACATTTTTTTTATAGAAAATTATTAAACCGATTTCACAGTTTGTTGTAAATGAAAATCATATTTATTTCAGCTACTAATGATAAGCTGCTGTCACTTTAAATACATTCAAAATGAAGATATATTTTATTAAATTTAAAAATAGAAAAGGTAAAAATATATATATAATACTTTAATATTTTTCACTTTTATTTTTGAAATACTCAACTTCCTTCTAAATTAACTATTATTTATAGGTTAAATTCAAAAAAAATATTAATATTTTATACAGAAATATTCCCATTTTGTACATTTTTAATTTGTATATAAAAATATAAATTACACTTTAACATAAATATATATATCATATTTTTGTGGATTTTTTCAGTCTAGTACTTTTAATTTGTTATGTAATTCTAATTTCTCATCTTTCAAGCGCTACATGAATAAAAACGAGAAAACATACTCTTGTTGCATTTTAGAAAATATGCATATTTTTTAAAGACTTAGTTAATGGAATATTTAATTAAGTATGTATATTTATTTCTGACACTTATTTGTTATATCTATAATAGTTTGGTCAGGATTTGTATGAATAGGTGATAATTTAGATAATTGGCTATTGTCCTACTAACGGTGCAAGTTTTCCTTATTAGCAAAAGTGTTAAAGTAAATTCTCCGGTTTTTATTCATTGTAGACGACTTAAAAAAGCGAAAGATAGCAACGGTCGAGTGATTGAGTTGGTTTATAAATAAGTTTGACATGTCGAGGCGGTCATTTGGTCCATTGTAGTTATTTTAGTACAGAACTTGGTTGTATGTAATCTTGTTGTACTGGTTGACTAGTCTCATTGCACGCAACATATATAACTACTTATGTGACTTATTATTTATAAATTATATTTTAACTGATAATGTTTAGAAAATTCTATTGCAAAAAATAGCACATTTACAAATAAAAAAAAAAGTTTAAAAAGTGTAAATTTATATTTTTTGTGACACGAAAATAGTACTGAACAATCAATTGCAAACATACAAATTAAATTGACTTGAAAAATTAATAGGACCTCTTATTACTACATTTTATTTATCGCTTCAATTGCACACATAATTCTTTTAAAGAAGATGAATTTGAAATATTTAAAAATAAATGTCTATGAAAAAATAGTCGGCGTTGTTTCTAAAACTAGAATATTCATGGGTTTCTAAATACTTGTTGAATGTCTTATTTTAATTTTAAATTGATTTAATGATACAGTTGTTAAGCTATGTTAAAGAAAAAATATATATCTCAAAATTACCAACAAAAAAAGTTCATAATAGCCAATTTAAAATTGTATTTTGAGGGCAAAATATTATAATTTCTTAAATTTTATGTTGCCTTCTCCAAATAGATATTTATGGACATACAATAAGTATCTACCAACTTATTTATATTATCATATCTATGGAACAATAATATAATAAAAAAATAGAAAAGTAATGTAATAAAACAATAATATAATAAAAAATATAGCTTGGCTTACGTTTTATGGAAAAATACATAAAAATGTGTATTTATTACTCATTTTCAATCTACTAGTTTTGAGTGTCGAGAATCAAACAGACTTTTTTCGATATATTTTTTACGATAAAGACTAAAGAGATTTTCGATTCATCACTTTGTCCTCCTCTTCAATATTTTCGGTATTGGGTTTTGGTTTTGAAAAACAAAAATATTTTTGTATGAGGCGTCGCGTTGCCGTCAGTCCTTTATCGACTTCATGAATAAAAATGCCGAATTCAAAGAAAAACCAATTTAAAAACAAAGCTTTCTTTCACGCCGAGTATTCCTAAAATTCCTCATAAATAATTGAACAGGATCCATTGTCTAGAATGTAGAGAAAACTAGTGGTGGACATTTTTTATGCTTCTCTAATAATCAAATGTATCGGTGATACTTCTTAATCAGTAAAAATTGTTGTGTATAACTTTGCGCGTCCATAAGCATTTATTATTTTATTTTTAGAGTGAAGTTAAAAAATGTGTATGTTGGTAACAAATTATAAATGGCACAGTCGATTAGCTTAGCTGTCAAGTGTCAGTGGTTCGTTACCCAAAGTGATGTCGTCAATTACAAACTTGGTCAAAGGGCAAACACCACCTTACCCTCTTTCATTCTCACCCTCTATTTAATAACAATTGAAATTTAATTTATTCCATTTATGCGAAATTAAATAAATAGCACACCTTTATAAAATAGTACCCTTTTTTCCACGAGACCCAAATTTGGAAAATATTCTATTATAAGTTTGAAATAAGATTGTTGGGACAAATAAAGACTCTCAAAATAAGTACATTTAAAATATTTATAGTAGGTATAGCTTGTATATGTATTATTAAAAATAAAATTCATACAATTCGCTATATTAAAAAGGCGATTAGAGCCTTTACAAATTCTAAACAAGTTTATAAAAAAGCGTAACTAGTTTGATTTTCAGAAAATAAAAAATCATCAATTCATTGTTGGAATGTCTTTTAAATAAATTTAAGACCTTGGCAATATTTATTAGAATAAATCCATCATCTATTATTGTAGATTTTGGAGGAAAAATTCGGACTGACACTATTTTATGTATTTTGTGTAAAAATATCATTCATATATATTTATGAAGTGGAATTTTCAAAAGGGTTAAATTGAAATGAAAATGGGTGGATACGAAAATTATTGATTAGACATAAAAAAATCTTGAAATTGAAATTAAATAGAATAGAATATATATTTATCAATATTATTATCGACAGTAATAGGAAGAATAAAATTTCTAAAAAGCATTGAAGACTGTATTTTCGACGGCTGTTTTAAGGAACATAGTTTTTTTTAATGATAAACATATAATAGATAAAATTTATATATTTATTAAAGCACCGAGGAGATTTTTTTGAGAGGGGTTTTTTATACACAACAATATGTTAATTGTCTGTCGGTGATATTTACTATTAGTACCGACTTAATAATCACCCTAGTGTTTCCGTTAAAATCCAGGAAATCAGAGTAGACGATCGATCGCGATTTTTATTAATATTATTCCCGATTTCCCAGTCAAATAACCGATCAAATCAATTATTATTTTTTTTACTTGAGCAGGATTTGAACCCATGACCACAGTATTTGGCCATGGCCACGCGTCTCATCCCCTGAGCAGTCCTGCAGTGTAAGTTCTTCAATTGTATTGAACTTGTTAGAAATAGATATGGTCGTAGAAATCAGAAGAATTTAATTTTTTTTTAAAACGTTTAATTAAAATATATAAAGCTCCTCCGTACGCTAGATTGAAATATCATGGCGAAAGCTCACTTGAATACCAAATTTCATTTAGTGTAAGAAAGCTCATCAAGGATGTCATATTAGTCGTTACTTTCGTCCATTTTATGGAAATTACGGTACGGTAGACTTTCAGCGTGTGTTTTAAGAGGATATTATGTAATCGAGACACACACATTTATACATAGAGAGAGAGTTACGGTTATTTTAATAAGATTTCGAGATGGAAATTATTCCAAACACAGCCCCAAGATGTTGAACATTGTAATAAGGCATGTTTCAAGAAGAGGGTAGTTAACAAAACATGCCTGTTCTTCGTCAACCGAGCCGTTAACATTCACAAATTACACTATTTTACCCCAATTATCACACCTAAAACACTTGTTAATTACTACTTTATATACCAATTACACAGACTTAAAAATGTTTCCTGCGCTCAACAAAATTGGGGTGTTATTTCCCATACACGACACTACTACAAAAAATATGTTATTAGGGGTGATAATTTGTGTACAACAGAAAAACGTAATAACACTAACAAGACGACTATTTTTTTTAAGAAACTATTTACTAAATACAAATAGTTTGAATGAAATGATATTACGAATAGATGATGCAGTTTTGACGAGACCTTAATTTAAGTTTGTCTCTTGAAAATTCACACTATTTGTAGGATACGAGAGTTTTGAGTAAAATTGTTCACCCACATAATTTCCAAGTTAAATGTGAAAGCAACTTTGTATAGGAAAACTTACATAGCGTAGCAAACGCAGCCTGAAAGCTTTTTCAAAATATCTACCTGAACTAGACATATGAAAATTATTACAACACATTTAATATATTGTATGATTTATTTGCATTTAAAGATAAAGAATACTATTGATCTGGAGGGTGGAAGTTTGCTTAGTTCGATTTTGCGAAGGTGTAAGTTATCAGAATGAATAAAAAACTAAACTCGACCAATTTTAACTTTGGCAAACTCGATAGATTTATAGGCTTAACTTAATGTACTCCTTTTAGACTATTCCTTTCTCAAAGAAACAAGTCAAATATTTGTATAAATAAAGAATATTTTTATATAGCATATGATTATTTTAAAATTAATGCAAGAGTTTAAACAACATACCAAGGAATGTATAATGATTTAATTTAATGTTGATCTTTAATTATATCAAATTGTATATATGAAACTTATAAGACTTTTAATTTAGTTTTATAATTTAGAAGTTTAGAACACTTTTTGTTGATCTTTTTAATTCCGCATTAGGTGAAAATATTTCACATATTGTTAGGTGAAAATATTTGCTATTTATTCTGTAATATTAATCATAATAAAGCAAGTTTACCTAAAAAAATTTAAATATGCTCTACAAATATATGAAAAAAATTATAGGCTAAGTTATAGTTGAAAAAGTTAAACTTAAGAATCGAAATGCGCTTAACATACGAAAGCAAAAAAAAAACTGTTAAAATATTTTTTCAATCAATTATGAATTATGATAAATTAATGATACTATTAAGAATTATGATAAAATAAATGAGTAACTATCTGGATGCATTATTAATATATTTTATTTAAATAAAATAAGCAATTAGCAATCGAATCTTGCGATGAATGTTAAAAAAGCGCGTCCACCGGTTACGAATATATAGAGTAACTAAACCCCGTGATATTTCTAAAATTTCTAATAAAAGCGAATTGTACGATATTTGACCTACATATAATTTTTTTAATTTCTTGATGTTTTACGATATAACTATTGTTTTTTTACGAGCAGTAGTAAAGTCAACTTATAGAACAATTTCCTAAAGAAATATACATATTTTTCATGGTTTTGCCATTTGAATATGCTTAGAGAGAGAGAGAGAGAGAGAGATATATATATATATATATATATATATATATATATATATATATATATAAATATATATATATATATATATATATGATTATTAAATTAAACAGATAAAAAATTTCAATTAGAGGCATTATAGGGATATTTAAACTACTCTAGAAAATAATAACCAGCGTAATAGCTCAGGGGGTCATGGGTTCAAATCCCACTCAAGTCAAGATTTTTTAAATTGATTTGATCGGTTATTACGATAATAATATTAATAAAATCCCGATCGATCTCCTTGATCCAGGTTTACTCTGCTTTCCTAGATTGTAAGGTAAATACTGACCGGTGATCGGTGACCTGTGTAACTAGTAATAGTTAAGATCACCGACAGACAATTAACACGTTGTTGTGTCTAAAAAAATCCTTTCAAAAAAAAGCTCCATCAGAAATGTAGGTTCTCTGGTATTCCAGACGACTGTTTTCTCTTAATAATAATAAAAAAACTAATAATACTGTTATACTCAGTTTTTAGTTTAAATATTAGTCGAATACGGTTGTTGAAATTTGCGGGTGGTACTTTTCGTAAGCAAAGTAGCGAGATAATCTCTGAGCAATTCATAATTCAAGTGGAGCATTTCGGCGATGTCCATTTTTACGAGAATAGCCGCCGTTTTTTTCAGCCGTTTATAAAAAACTTAAAATATGCCATGAAAAGAGCATCGTTCGCAGTTGTTCTCGTAAAAGCCACGACCGTGCGGCTCATTTTCAAAGTGCACTTAAATTTTAAAGCACTCAACTCGGCGAGTACGAGAGCCAAAAACACCGGTTTAATTAAAACTTTTTTCAAGCCCTTCCCGAAGGAAAATGTAGAAAGGCTCTCTATCTAATATGTAGGATCGAGGCGATTTGGCCAATAAAGACAGATTAGCCGACGGGCCTCGTACAAGATTCTCCACTTCGTCTTAATTATAACCCAAGTTTTTGTCAGACACGATTGTTTGATCGCTAAAGTGAGATAAACAAACCGAAGAAGATTTCAGCTTTCGTGCGTCATCCCAAAAAAATATCCTATACTAATTTAACAATAACACTTTGCTGCTTCAATAGAAAAGTTACATGTTAATCAATTATATTTGGTGATAAGCATTAAGTGTGCTCTTCTTTCCAAAACTATGGAAATAGTCCGTTTAGTATTAATTAAATTTTGAACAATGTTCTCCGGAATCGGTATAATTGTTTCACACTTCTAGTAAATAAGTTCTACCTGTATTTTATTAATGTGACATTGTATGGTTAATTTCCTGAATAATATATTATTTTAAAATTTACATCAATATCTCTCATATATATAACTGCCAAAGGTGTGTGTATGTTATTATTATGTACAGATCATTCAACCAATTTAGGCAGGTAGTTCTTAATGTATTGTGGTACAATTATTAAAATTTTGTCTGCTCTTAGGACTTTATGGAACAAAGCCACTTATTTAAAATCGGTGGTCTTTATTCAACTCATGAATTGCCGTTTGTATGAAGCAGAACATAAAAAACACTAACAATTCGAAAATTTCAATTAAATTTACCCTAGTATATGTTATATTTAGATAAATAAAAAAGATGTATCTACCATGAAGTAGATATGAATGTATTTAAGTATTTAAATAATTGTTAAATATTATTAATTTAATTATATTTAAATTCAAATCAATAGAATCCATTAAAAGTGTATTAGATTGTAATAATCCTGAAAAAAAATGAATACATGAGACCTGTCAAATTTAAGAGAACACCAGCTGTTCATATTTTCAGGTTCATTAAAATTGATATAATTTAATCCAGTTAAGTTTATTTAATTATTAATTATCTAAAGATTGATAATTAACATGAAAAATTACTGCTTTTAAAGAAAATATCGTCACAAGCAAGAATATTGACTACAATTATAACTTTAACTTCTGATCAAAAATCCCAGCTTTGTATTAATTTAAAGAACAAAGGTTTTTGAGGACACGTGTTTCTTTGTGGTTGTAGGACGATTCTTTTTTAGACATAAATATAAAAAAAATGTTTTTTTCATCAAAATTACGTGAATTTTTGGCTAAGGTCACCGATATGGTGGTTCAATCAAATAGTTCGAAAAATAATCATTTTTGTTTGCGAAGCCTTTATGAAATAAATATTATACATAACACGAAAAATCCTCAAAAGGCACGATTCTAAAGATTGATTTTTTTAGAAATAATAAAAATGAATAATGTGGTTGTTGTGATGTGTAACTTACCCCTCCTAGTGTTTTGATATTGTGCAGGGCGTCCTGCGCTTTCAGTGCCGCTTTACGAGTGAAAAACGTCACAAAACAGCATCCTGTAACAAACGACCAACAGACAACATGTAACACATTCAAATATTCATCACTATTAATACAATTACAACTAAAACACCACATATAAATTATCCAATGATGCATTAATACATGCCGGTCAACAGTAACAACAGCGACAATCAATACATTTTGTTAATAAGTCACCCCATCGGTGCTTCAGTCTGAGGTACAATAATTAAAGTACTACGATTTTCATAATGATTCAATCGGCTCTATATTTTTTTGCGAGAGATTTTATCGTGGAAATATTGTAAAGTTTGGGATATAAACTCAATTGCAAGTGAGCATTTTTTTGAAGACTTTTTTACTCACTAGCTAGGGTCTGCTTAGAATTATTATATTTGAGATTATTTTTATGGTATACACCCAAAAGCTTTTTTAATAAATGCTTTTATCAAATTCACTTTGAAATTATCTATTAAAAATATTACTCATTATATACACTTAATACAATCGACAAAAAAAAAAAAAAAAAATGGCTTGGTATAATGGGTTTTTGTATTTTCCCCATATTATGTATTGATTATATTACATTGAAAATATTCATGTTATAAATAGCTAAAGCTATTTATATATTCTGCACACCTGAGTTTGGATCTTTAGCTATCGTTTAATCGTTTGGTATTTTTAAAAGAGTTAATTTTTCATTCGAAAACATGCTAAAAATATTTGTTATCTGAATTTCATTATTAAAATTTATCAAAAGCATCTTAGGCTTGCAATACCAATATTTTTTTCATTCTGCAGAATAAATAAATGGAATTATTGAGCAAGAACAAAAAGTAGCCTTAAACTTGTGTTAAGTAATTAATTATTGGTATTAGATTTAACAGTTTCTACATAAACGAATAGAGACAATCGAACGATGACGTGTAGTAACAGACAATCAGACACGACATACAATATATATAAATATTAAAATGAATCGTAGAGAACATAAAACAGAGAATATGGTAGCACAAATAGCAAATCAATTAAACAAACAGATGTATTTTCAATGTTGCTTGTACGACCACATGGGAAATCAGTCTCGCCCAAGGCAACGTTTTGTTTCATTTTTCCTTCAACAACCTAACACGATGTTCGATAAAAGGGTGTACATGCCACCCCAAAGGGTGTATACATGAATTTAGAAAATTGTTTTTTTTTTTTAATTCCAGGGTTGAGCTTATTTAAATTGATTAAACCTTACCTTTACTTGCTCCGGTGACTTTATCTCTAAGTACGTTTATTTGATGAACTCTGCCATATTCTTCGAACATTTGCCGCAGGTCGTTCTCGTCCATGGATCTGGGTACTTGTCCCACGAACATCTAAAAATATTTAAATATATTATTAATATACGCGAGAAAAACTGTACATGCTTATAAATAAATTTGTAAAAAAAAAAAAAAAGCGAGTATTTTTATTGCGATGATTCTATAAATGAAACACAAAAATAAGGCTTCGGTCTCATAAAAGGATGACAATTGAAAATTTTATTTTATTATTGAAGGTTGTATATATAGATTTTTGTGTTGTAATAAAATGTAACTAATAGCCAATTTTAATTTAACATTGTATCAGTAAGGAGCAACAACGCGTTTGTCCGTAAAAACCAAATAAAAATAATAGTATTTTCAATTGTCGAGAGTGTTGACTTCTTGATGGAATTACATAATTTAAAGAAAATTGTTATTTGTTATTTCCGTTATTACTGTTTAAATTACAAACGACAATTTTCTTGAAATAAAATTTTCAATAACTGAAAATAATGTTTATTTTTATTATATGTTTACTAATATCTACACATTTTATTGAAGGGTTTTCAAACGCTGCCAACTGCGAACTTACACTATCGTTAATATGAAATTCAATTTATTTATATATAATTTTATAACTGGTTTCTTAGGTTACACATGATTATTATAAAAATATTAATAATTTTTTTTTGGGATTATCCCCTTTACATGGTTTCTGATAATACTTGAAATGGGACAGGAGAAAATAATAATAATCTTGTAGTCATCTTCAGAGACAACTTTTAGAGTCTCAAGTTAGAAGTCGAAAGTACTCCTTAATAAAATTACTGTTGAAATTACAAATAATAATTTTCTTTAAATTGTGGAATTCCACCAAGAAGTCAACACTATCAACAAAATAAAGGATGAAAAAAATTATCTGTGATATTTATATATACGTATCAAGAAATGATTTGAGATTGAAGTCTTTTGGGGAAATGTAGGTTATCCGAGTTCTGTATAAGGGGGTGAGTAATGGGGTGTAAGGCCAATTTCACAAGAAAGTCACGAAGGCCGGCAATAATAAACGCCATCAAAATATGGCTTGAGTAATGGTTGTCTTCGTAATGGTAACCCTGGGTCTACTTCTCTTGGGTCACCCACATATAATTCCCTAGATACCTCGTAAACCACTATTTTTGAACATATTTTCTGCAATTAATTCTCTAAGGGTTTTCATTTGAAGTGCTACAATCATTTTTATCCTACAATAAAAAATACATCCAGCGAGAACTATTTACTTAAATAATATTAAGTCATCTTTAACTCAATATGATTAAATAGTTCCGTAAAAGGATGAGCTATTATGATGCTTGTAAATTTGGCAATTACAATGTGGAATTGGTGAACAATTATAAATTTATTAACTTTGAAATAAACGTCAAATGCAATAGCATAACAGAATATTACTTTTTTTATACGAAGATGTTTAAAATTTGGTTTTTAAATACCAAATTGTGTTAGGTTGAATTCCTCAGTGATTTTTTCATTTATTATATTTACGCCATTTACGGCAATATAATAATGATAACAAAAATAATAATAAAAGAAGAGCAACAGCATAATAATAAAAAATGGATAATATTAGTTGAAATAGTATATATAACTGAGAAGAACAATAGAAAAAAATAACATTCAGATCAATCAGTCAGTCAGGTAATTTTATTAAATTTTTAATTTAATAATATTATTTCTTATCTCCTAGTTGCAAGAGCCGATCGAATCATTTTATTTTTTTTATTCGAGCGGGATTTGAACCTTTGACTACATTATTTGTAGTCACGTGCTTTATCCTTTGAACTATTACGTTGATTTAAAAAAAAAAATTTTCCCACCAAAAAAAGGCGCGAACGAGACTTTCAAGAAATTCAAAATTTAATATATTTTTTTTTTTTTTTTGTAAATAGTGTTAGTTATAGTACATTTTGTACGGTATGTATGCATAGAGTATCATATCAAATCCATTTAATTACAATACTTGTATAGTTATCTTTTTAATATGGTTATATGGGATTCGTTCACTTTTAATGGGAACCGTTCTAAACCTTTGAAATATCAAAGGGATAACAAATAATGAGAGGATTTATTTTGGGATTATTTCGGAATGTTTCTCCTGGATTAACGAAAAGGCAATATCGCGGAGAGTGAAAAACGATTGTCTAATTGGACGTTAGTTAAAGTTGATCTCGTTAAATTGTGACAAATAATACGTTGCTAGACCTGGAAACACCCCCTTCTTAAAGCAACGAGGGTTAAAGTGTTCAAGATAAGGTTACACAGACACAGTATTCATTACACAGAAGAACAAGACTAACTATCTGTCACAGACACCATTATTGAAAATTCGGTAAACTATTTCAAATCAATTAACGCACCTTGCTCCAACAAGATGGACGCTAATAAATTAACGCCCAAATTAAATAACGAAGGAATGATTCATTCAAGTATTATCTGAAATACTCTACATATTGTTTATTTTTTATTTCAATGTCAAATGAGGGGATCTGAAAATTATCGTTTTTAGACACAACAACGTGTTAATTCATTGTTTGTCGGTGATCTTAACTATTACTAGTTACACAGGTCACCGACTTAATAATCAGTATTTACCTTACAATACAGGGAATCAGAGTAAACCTGGATTAAGACGATCGATCGGGATTTTATCAATATTATTCCCGATATCCCAAATCAATAAATAAAACTGAGCAGGATTTGAATCCATGACCACAGTATTTGTAGCCATGCTCTTTATCACCTGAGCTATTACGCTGTATTATATAAAATTATGATTTTAAAACGGTTATTTGTATTTTTGAAAACAACTAATTATGACAATAAATGGTATTTTAATAAAAAATAAACTATTTTATCCATTGTATTCATTGGAATATGGGTTTAAATTTTAACTAAGAGTATTTTAAGGAATTGAAGGGCCGTATTAAATATAATAGTATAATGAGAGTGTGTTGGTGAGTCGTGCTAGAGTCGAATAGGATTGGTGCGTATACGAATAGATCTTGGTTTTAATGGTGTATACTAGCTCTATTCGTATACGCATCCACACTCATTACACTATTATATTTTTATTGTTAATTAACTAATTTCATTGTTTTTTCCTCAGTTAGTAGTAAGTGGTAACTATAATTACTTTCATTAAAAATAATAAGATAGAATTTCAAAATAAACGTAACCATAGTTTACACGATATCCAAACTGTGCATTATTTTTTTATTCTTAATTATAGGAAAATAAATCATAATATGTATTTTAAAATTTTTTCCCCTTTCAAGGATTAACTGTCCATTATAATATATAATCTATTTTAATAGTATTAAAATTCTTAATATCTAATACAAAAATTTAATTTTATAAAAGTCTAATAGAATATTATAAAAACTAAAATAAAAATGTATTTATTAAAAGATTGTACTATTGTCAATTAGCTTTTTGTAGAGACATCTATTGATTTCTTTTAATAATTAGTTTCTAAGCTCTTCGCAATAATAAATAAATAATTAATTACCTTAATAAAGTCAGGGTCCGGTTTTTGTGGTTCCACATTGTTGTTTATGTTCATGTTCAACCCACTGAAAATAAAAAAAAAACAAAATAATTAGTAATTTATATAAACCATAAAGTAAGTATCGTCTTGCAGTAGAGTTTTTGTGACATGATTATTTTATACATTTGATTATTATGAAAGTATTAAAATGATTTACAGGTTAAAATTTTATAAGATATCCCCGGTCATAAAATTTCCAGACAAAGTTGCGTCGTCGTTGCGTCTCGAATATTTTACATTCGATCCAATTCCGTTTAATAGGTCTTTTGATTCGTTTCAGGTTTTATGCGTAAAGTTTTTAGAGTGTATCGGCATGGCGACGATTGCGATAATGGGGTGTCATAAAGAGAAGAAAGTCCCATTTGCTCAAGGGGGGCGGCAAATAAATTGGCCTGTAAAAAAAGTAAGCACACTTTATGTTTCTTTATAGTGGACAATCGTAAAATCCACAAACAGCCACAAAATCTCTATTATTATTATTATTGACCTGTACTTGTACTCTCAATCATGCTGATGAATATCATAAAAATGCCACTAAATAGATCATCAATTATTTTTAACAGATATTAATATTGAATCATGAAAAATATCTCATAAAAATATCTGAGATAAGATAATCTGAATTTTATAAATTGAAAACAAACACTCCGCATACTTTCTGTGAGTTATTAAGTATTTTTCTACGAGTTATATTTTTGTTTTAAGTGCACTTTTAATGACGAAGTTATAATGAATGTGGCTTATACGAGTAGTTGGTACTTCTGTAATATCGTAGCTCGTAGAGGGTTCTACGCCGTCGTAGTCTCTCTTGATCCTTTTGTATACTCCTTGATGACTTCATAATCTGCCATTAGGGATGTCAGTTAACGTTTTAATTAAGTTGAAATCAATGTAACAAACCATCATATTGTATATATTATTGATTAGTAACGTAAGAGAGGTTTTCGGGCTAACATTATTTTTACAATTATTTTTTTAGATACAACAACGTGTTAATTATTATTTTATATTTTATCCATCTGTAATATTAGTGTTAAATCAGCGATCAACAATCGAATTTTCAATATTTTGAATTTGAAATGAAATGAAATGAAATATATGTATGTATATATGTAAAAAAAATTTATAACATAAAAAAATGATCTTGGCGTAAAAATAGCAGTTGTTTAAAAATTACATATTTCAAGAGAGACTGAAAAATCATTATCCTGAGAAAGAAATATATTGAACGGTTTATTTTCATCGGCTGGTTTACGCGACATTGTGTGCTTTTTCAAATGATTTTATTAATTATATTGATTAAACCGATAAAACATAGAATATATCCGTGCAAATGTTTGGACATTTGCAATTATTACGCCAAGGTCTTCAATTGATAAAGCAATGATATTTTCAATAAGATTATGTTGTTCGTCATAAAGTTGTCTAGTTTTCGTACAAGAATACAACTAGAAGTATGAATATTTTGCCAGCCAGAGATTGTAATAGCAAAGTTGTATGAGATTCGAAGTATGTAAGTCTCGAAGATATTCAACTCCCTTAATCCTGTAACATGTGGTTATATGTGGTGGTTCAAGTTAAAGAGACTTGCCCTCGTGATCTTTGCGCCACTATAAATTGGTGTCGTGGTTACCATCCAATTAAAACTGTTACAACTACGACAAATAACCTTAAATACCACCATCATTATAAGGAACATTCTGCATATCTGTATAACAGAGATAGTGTTAAAAACACATTACAGTAATTACACTTAAGAGGAAATTTACTTAGAGAAATAGAGTAATAATTTGTAAGACCAGTTTAGGCACATCGTTGATTCCAATTTAAAAAAAAACTAGTTCGATTAGCTATTGAAACGGGATATTGGTGTAACTGTAGTTCATTTTAACAGTAACCTACCTAACTCGAGAGTCAAGTATAACCAAAATAATTGGCATGCATTTGAATTAATTGCACAGAAATGAACCTATAAAATACACGAAGTTTGAAGAAACCGACTCTGTAAAAGTTAAATAGATCTTCAAACAGGTTAAATTCAAATTATAACAAATGAAACTAAATATTAACATCTAATTATTGTCGCTTAGGTTTATAGAAAAGTGTAAAAATTGGTGATGATGAAGTTGATGTGAAATTAATTCCTGTCTTATGTATACAATTTGTTCTTTCAACATAATTCTTTGCTACATCTAAAAAAATATTATATATATATATATATATATATATATATATATATATATATATATATATATATATATATATATATATATATATAAATTTGTAAATTTGTAAATTTGTAAATTGTATATATATTGGTAAATTTGTAATAGCTTAATAAATGAAAAAAGCAATATGTATCATAAAAAAGGTAAGCCACGCAGTGCTCTACGATTATGATCAATTGAAAACTGGATTTTCACCATCTTTGCCGAGCTTTGGTCAAATTAATTGAAAAAGCGTCACAAAAATATCATAAATATTATATAGAATTTGTATCACCGAGGAAACTGTTTAAGTTAAAATGATTCATCATCATTGTACTGTGTGATTTATTTTAATGATAATTATTAAAAATTGCACACAACTGAAATTGCTATTTTGTAACCTTTTGTGTGCTTGACGACCTCAGTAATCAGTTATTAGATATTGACTATAATGTTGTTAGTGTTTTTAGGAGATTGGGTCAAGTAAATGAGAATGCATTGTGCGTTTTGTAGAAACATGTGGAGGAGTTGTGATAATAAGGATTTTTTATGACTGGAGAGCATTTGTGTCGTAGCAAATAAAATATATCGTCATAAATGTTATACAAACATCTCAACGATTTAAGGTTATCGAATAAATTTATTAGAATATTATATAAAATATTCAAAGCACATTGTTTATTAGTTTAGAGATTCATATTGCGTTTAAAGTTTATAAGTTATACGAATGCATGTTCAAATAGGTTAATTATAGCCTTCCTAATCAAATAATTGTTTTATTAAGAATTGTGTTGGTATACATTTACAATTATCATACATAATATTATTCATCAATTATTATATTCATGGGACAAACTATAGATTTGAATACAAGTTTCAAAAATGGTAATTTTATATTATCAATATAATTATGTCATAAGATTGTCCTATTAATAAACAAAAATTCAAATAGAATAATAAAGCAATATGTATGATAAAAAGGTAAGCCGCGCAGTGCTCTACGATTATGAGCAATTGAAAATCTGATTTTTCACCCTCTTAGCCGAGTTTTGATGATTATATACAAATAAAATTAAATTTGGTAATGTTTCAGCTGTTTTATAATAAGATATATTCTTTGAAGACACATTTATATTATATTAATATTATGAACAGAGAGTTTCAATCTCTTTGTTATTTTTTTTTATCATTATTTACTGTCCTTTTTATGATCAACAATTTGTGCATCTTTTGTAAAAAAACTCAACAATAATTGATTTACAGGATGGGATTTGAACCAAATACATATTCTGTATATAAAATAAAATCAACAATTCTGCACACTTTATTTTATAAACTAAATAATTAAATCCCTTTAAAATCTTTTTATGTAAATTAAATCAAATGTTGTCAATAATTTAATACGCGGTTGTTAAAAAACAATCAGTTTGTTTAATTTAATGATTACTTTCTAACGGATAAAGGTATTTTTAAAGATTAACATGTCTTATCTTTTCTAGAATGTAATGAAGGTGCTTCGGTATATAAGACGAGATGCTAGGTTAGTTTAAATAAACTAAAGTAATTTATTTATTATTGATTTAAAAACGAAGGCATACAGTTATGTTACGAGATAAGAAATGTACTTAAAAATGTTAATGTGTTGTAAAGTTAACCGTGAAAGTAGTCGGCGTATCGTAGCGACATCTTCATAGTGAAGTTATAGACCGATAGTATAAGAACACGTGTCTATTTACAGTTAACGACGTTAGTAATAGTTAAATGATAAAGTCTCACTAGCACTCCATGCACTGGTCCTTGTATTCCTCAGCATCGTCTTTGATCTTATTGAACAGCGGCATATAACTGACGGCTTGCATATTGGCGATGACTTTTTACTAGCTAAGGGGTTCGGACAACGCCGGATAAAGCGTGCCGATGGTCAATGAATTTTTTAGGTATAAAAATGATAGATAATTAATGATAATTAGACGTCAAGAATGTAAGGATCCGTCCGCGACGTGATACGATTAATGTTGCACTGCCCTATCGGACACGGTGCACCAGGCCACTGATGACTGCACAGACAAATTACATATCTAAATACGGATTATTATAAATATATTTATAAAAAAAATAGGTCATTTTCACATAATCAGCCAGCGCTCTGAGTTATCTTTTAACAACACACCGTGTGGAAGTGTATACAATGTTCTAATATACTATTTTAACGAGACGCGTGTTGAATATTACGAGAGTCGATGACGATAAGACCATAAAAATATAATATCGATTGTGATAGTTCCTCTACAAACTTTTGAAAGTGACGATTGAATTTCTGAATTTCGTAAAAAAAATATTCTTCAACCAACATAAAGCTTGGGATTCCTATAATTAACTCCCTTACGATTCATTTCATATTATTTCATGACTATTTCGCATAAGAAATTATTGAGTAAACAAATATTATGTAAAGTTCGAATCAAATCACTTTGAATCACTACATATAAATGGTAATAGTGTATGTATGCATTTTACTGTGTGTCTGTATTGTGAGCTCTCTTAAGCTTGGGATTCCTAGGCGTGCGTCTCCATAAACGTACACCGTAAAAACGGTAGTAGAGTTGCTTTGCTGTACTTTTGAACGGTTTTTTTGTTGATTAGTGCCTCGACTGAGGCTCATACGAGGCATTTACTAAAAAACCGATCATAAGTGTAGCTAAGTAACTCTACTATCGTATTTACCGTGACGTATGCCTGGAAAACCATTATTTTTTATAATTACTCTATTGTGCTTACAATTTATTAATTATTTCGAATACAAACGCACGTGAGAGCTTTTTTACAGAATAGACAAAAATAACAACTAAAACTGTATGACAATAAATAAAATTAAATGTAGGAGATATTCATTAATATGTTAGGTGGCAGAATTGGTGGAAAAGAGATCACCCATGTGCGCATAATCATTCCAATCTATTTTAAGGAGATAATTGGAATAATAACGAGGAAATCATTTTAAGAATAAAACACCGGTCAAACAAATTAAAAAAAAACAAAAAAAAAGTCAAAAAAATGTAATTCATTCGCGGCGTACTCTCAACGAGTGGAAATATTTGAAATTCACATATAATTAAATTTTAGGCAAAAATAATTCATGTTTTATTTTATTTCGGAATAATTTAATTTATTTAATTTTTCTTTAAGATGTTGAGGAAATAACCAAGTTATAATTATGTCCTAAGATTTTTTTTATAATAGACTCAACATCTCTTCCCAGGTAGAATTTGGTAAAATTTATTAAAAAATATAAAAATTCGAATGGCAAAATATCCGAGGTTTTTTGACTAGGATGACATGTTAATTATTTTTAAATTTTCTAAGCTAGTATTTGATTTAATGATCGATAGTATCTTTTGAATAGGTAAGTTTTAATGATGGTGTTTATATCAAACTCACTTTATGGAATTTAAAAATTGCTATTTATAGTTTAATTATTATTAAAAGCAGCTATTAGTGTATTCAATTATATAAAATATAATTATTAATATTGCAATTTATGGAAGATATGCGGTTTGGGTTGCGAACTCACGATAGTGGCAACGGCAGAACGAACAGTGGCGATATCAGTTCTAATAATTATTGGCGTATTAATACAAAATGCGCTTTCTTATTCAAACATACACTTTGATATATTTAATGAATGTGTTCATAATAGTACCACATTTATCGAATCATGTTAAAATACTCTTATAATTGAACAATTAAAAATTTAATCGTTTTACACGTGTCGGAAATTGGTGTAATCATAGGTATTTTTACATTATTTAGTGTATGTGTAATAATTTTTCCCAAATTTCTGACTTTTCAATATTTCCATAAATAAATTGATTAAATATTGTTTCAATGATTTCGGTAGAAGCCGATAAGATATTTTCTATTTACCTCTTTCGTAAAAGCTACATCAGGAATTCACTGTCAAATCATGAATAAATATACATAAAGGTATCAAATATTTATATTGAGGTATTTAAAAACTAGTTTTTAATTTTATTAACATTTAATTTATTTATAGTAATAATTCTTGAATTTTCTGTGGCACATAAATAATAAGCTTTGATCGCGAACTATTTCTTCGAATGATTGAAGAGCAAATATCAAATATTAGACATGGTCAGATGTGTTATGAAATGACCAATCACAACCATTCCCAATCAGTTGGTTTGCATCTGTTTGTCTGGGCGAATTTTGGAGGAGGATTTTACAAATTTGGTATTTTAGACATAACAACGTGTTAATTCATTATCTGTCGGTGATCTTAACTATTACTATTTACACAGGTCACCGACTTCATAATCAGTATTTACCTTACAATACAGGATATCAGAGTAAACCTGGATCAAGACAATTGATCGGGATTTTATTAATAATATTCCCGATCTCCCAGTCGTAATAACTGATCAAATATATTTTTTTTACTTGGACTTCTTATCACATTAACCATTCGATCGCTTAGTAATCAACTATCGATTTATTATGGATTGCTTTAAGATTGAGTGGTGAATCATAAAAAGACATTATGAGTGATTGAATATTCTATTCGGATTTGAATAATCCGCGTTATAATTTTGCGGTCGTCCTTTTTTCGCGGCAAGCAAAAGTCCATGAATAATAGACGACGAATGCTGCATCTCCATTTTGGAGGGTGTAGGGCTTAAACCGCGATTCTCCAATAAAATATTCAGTGTGCTAAAAAAAAACCTTTTTTCCAATTTCACGCAGCGCATTGAAGGCTGTAAATATTGACCGAAATTCGCACCCCCTCATACGAAATCGTCCCTGAGGCAACTACACAGATGAGTGTTAAAATATTGTTTCAGACACACCCTTATAATAATCCGATCACAAGTGAATTTGAAAAAAAAACATATTATACATATGTATGTACCTACATTATAACTAAAGAATTTATAATCAAACATACATAGATTTTTAACTACCAAATAAACAATCGAAATTTTTAAAATATGTACTTCACATAGTATGAAAAGAAGAAAACTAATTTTAATGTGTAATTTTTAATAGTCACAATGCGATTGTTTGACATATTTTTTTTCAAATAGCCCAGTTAGTAAAAATAAAAAAAAATACTACAATGAATTTAAGTATTTTTCTAGCATTTAACAAAATTGACTATGACGATTTTTTATTTGGTAAGAACGGGTCTGAATTTGCCTCTGGTTTGAATAATGAAAATAACACAAATTCAAATAAATTCATCGAGTATTTATATTTTAAATTCATACAATTGATACCAGGTATGTAAAAATATTATTTCAGTCAATATTTACTTAAAATTACGTAAATTAAATAAATAATCTATACGTATATACATATGTATGTATTTTTATAATCAAATATTTAAAAAATAGCAAAAAAACGATTGAACTTTGTTCTATGGAAAATCGATACCACCGCTTATATTAGCAGGCAATATAACTTGATATTGAAATATCAAGATGGCGGACCAAGCAGATGAGTTTGACTCACTCAGACTCGTCTAATTGATATTTATACATCCAGTTGTATGGCCTGCTAATATTAAGATGGTATCGGGCATGTACATAATGATTTCAGAATTATTATTTAAATATTTATCTGTCTTATCATATCTCTTAAATTATTTGATTATCTTATTTTTTCTCTTTATTATTTTGACAAATATAGACGATGCCGATAAAATGCATTAGGTGTTGCTATCAGTGTGAAAGCGTCATATTGCGTGCGTAGGTATATTTAATATTAAATTTATTGTAATATCGAATTTTTATTTAATTTTTGTAGTAAAGGATGTGGAGAATATCTCTGTGTTGTTTGGTTGTATGAGCCAAAAAGGAACAAATAAACCGTCGGCCATGATTTTTTTATGAATCAAATTGAATATGGAAAGATTGGACTAAACCTCCCTTCATCCCTCTTACATTTTACATATCATTTTCACAACACACAACCCTCTTATTCGTATTCATATTGATTTTCAAGTTCGTTTATAAACAAATATCGCCTGGTATTTGTTGTGCCGCTTACCTGTAATACAAGATAACGTCTGAAATAAATGAAAACTAGTACGAAATATACATACGGTATTTATTATAAGCTTATTGTAATATCGATTGTGTCGTTATCTTTTATCAGTTATTCCTTAGATTAGATAACTCCGTATTACATTCATGAGGCAAGTGCCAGTGTTATAATTGTATCACTATACGGAATGAGTTTATATTTCTTCATATGCCACTATAGATTTTCATTAATATTTTTTATTAAATCTAGTGAAGAGAAAAAAATCTTTCATTGTGTTTAGGAAACCAACACATTATATATATTCTCAAAAAGAGTGTGGCGAAATTAATTTAATTCTAATGCAAAATAACAACGAGAGAATATGATTATATTAGATTCATTAGAACAGTTTGAATTTTTGTATTTTTAATATGTGAAAATATTTCACTCTAATGTTAATGCAGGTTTATTGTTTATTTATTTACCTCATAATATTTTCAAATTAGTTTTCCTATATTTTTTCATCTAAATATTAATCACGTACGTGTTAGACATTCACGTTGTTGCTTAATATTAAGTCTTACAATCTATTTCTTTTATAATATACTTTTAGCTGATTAAAGACACTAAATAAAAAACACTAATATCCATGTTCTAAACTATATGACGTACAGAGAGATGTGCCAAAGTCAAACGAATAGTGTAATATTATAGCTAACTATTTCCTGTATATTGCTCTATCTGTAACTTTTTCCACATGGAATCGGTTTAAAGACAGTAGTGTAAAGCTTGATTAATCATAATGACGGCAAATTTCTTCATATGAGTGCATTAATAAGAAATTAGAATAAAATACAGGTAAATATTGTTTAACGCCGGGGTTCCGTTTCGAAAGATACCGGCGTAAAACGAACAAAAATTTAATAAAAGACCTTCTCTTAATAACGAATTCGTGAGTAAAGACTCACAGGCAAAAATGATGTCCACTGGAGTCACTTGGTAGTTCTACTAGATCTGAAGGACTCATTGGTGTGGTGTGGCCTGGGAAACCACCTTTACAATATTTTTCCGTAAAGGACACTGGCCTGACCATCCTCTTACCCGTCAATATGGAAGGCGTAACCGTATTTTTATTTATGATTTTTAAGAATGCAATATATTCATATGCGGAAGGAATCATTTAAATTATTAGGAATATTAAAAGTAGTCGTTGGCATATATTAATCGAAGATCTGAAAATGAAGTCGAGCTTGATTGTTTTGGCATGCAGATAAGTAGCACGGGCTATACTCACTCTTTGGGAGAAGACGGCTGGGATGTGGCGGTGGTTGTGGCAGCCGTTGTTGTTGTTTTGGCTGCCGAAGAAGTCTTGGCCGGCAGACGGTTGGCGTTGGTGTCGAGGGCAGGGCCTGGTGCGCCATGAGCTGGTGAGATCTTACCGGCGAGCTGGTCCAGTGTATGGAGCATGGCTAGGTGCCAAGCGGTGGTCTGAGGGGCTTGGGCGGGCTGGGGAGGCCTGTCTCTTGAGGCTCCCAGCACGGCCAGGGCGGCCGCCAGGGATCCTGCTCCCTCAGCCGCAAGCCCGCCCTTCAACAATTCCCCAAGCAGGGTCGTCGCGCCTTCACTTAAGCGCCCCGTGGAGCGCTTCTCTTCACTCAATGACACAATCTCCAAACTAAACAATCGATATACACTATTACTTAATGCCATACTCCAAGCAAATCTTTTACATACAGGATAATAAAACGATCGATGGCCAAGAATTGAATCAAAACAATGAACTTGTATTTACAAAAGGGGCATGCGATACATGAGAACATTTTTTTAGACACTACAACTTGCTAATTCATTATCTATCAGTAATCTTAACTATTACTATCTATCTATCCGGATTTACTATTATTATCTTCCAGTCGTAATAACCGAAATCCTTTTATTTTTACTTGATCATGACCCCAAGTACAAATACTGCTGTAGCCCTTATCCCCAGAGCTAATATGCTGGATCTAATATTAGTGCTAAATGAACAATTTACTATAGAAAATGTATTTGTGAGATTTAATGCCCACTTTACCATATAAGGTGAAAGAAGTTTTTGTATAAACATGCCACTTCTATCAGTATTATTTCATTGAATCGAAAGCTTTATTTATTAACTACCATTAGTATTGTCACCTATCTTATTTTATTGAGTATGAAATAAAATATCCAGCAAATGGCCTCAGGTTCTGATTACAAGCCATTACTCTTTCAGAGGGATGTGGCTGTATCTCATCGATGATTTGAGCTCAGAAGTTATTTTTGGTTTAGTTAAATCGCATGGTCTTATTCTGCAAAGATTGCGAGCTGTCTTAATTTTTCTACAATTATAATATCGGAATAAACATAGGCGACAGCTGTCAAATTTTTGTAAATTTTTTTTAATTCATAGCACCCATGATCTACTTGCTCAGGAGAAGTTTTGTTCATATTGCCTTGGACATGTTTAATATACTGTAACACCATATTATGATAGATCTATCTAGGGGGTGTGAAGAATGGGGATGCTTTGGATATGGCATTAAGAATGTGATTTGATAGTTACCAGGAGCTGCAGTGGTTGTTCCTTTTGGTGGGACAGGAGGAAGAGCAGCAACAGCAGCAGTTCACTCCTTGATGCTTGCTTTCTGAGGAGTGTAACTTGTTATCATGGTGTTGGAGGCCCCACGGGTGTCACCTGGGGCGGCGAGGCGGGCGCGGGGGCCGTCGGGGCATGGTCACCCCCTCTCACTCACCCCCGCACCCTCATATTCCAGATAACAAAACACTTTTTATCTAATCAGAACACACACACACATAGACCAACACACGAGATAACTATCCCCACTTAACTTATGCACAATTACACCTGGCACTAGTGGACCAGCGAATGAACCCAACTCAGTTCCGCATCCAAGCAGAGTTCAGCCTAAAAGATAACACGGATATTAGTTTCAGGACTACTATCTCTAAGGCGACTCATTTCTGCAGTTTTATTCAATTAGACATACATCGACGGGATCTATTGTTTCCAGTATTTATATTATAAAATATGAATATTGAGGCACCTGCTCGAATAGTTGAGCGTTATCTTTTATC
>JAGTTH010001834.1:0-10185 GCA_022606485.1 Agraylea sexmaculata
ATCCAATGTTATAAAACATAAATAAAATATTATTTATTATATTTTATTGTCAATAACCCGAAACAGCTCAGGTGATAAGTGTATGACTACAAACATCGTGGTTTACTGGATTGTAAATTAAATACTGATTATCATCGTGCACGTATACATGTATATTATTTTACAATTGATCTATTACATAAATATTTCATAATGCTTTTTAAGCAGAAATTCACTGTTGAAAATATACGGTGTTGAAGGGGCAAATATTTATTTATTTGTTTGAAAATTGCTCGTCCGTGGTATTTCATCGTCTGTTTTGTGAATTCGTCAAAGGGGTTGTAAAATCGGTCTGGCAATAAAGCGTTACCTGAAATAGATGAACTACTATTTTATATAAAAGTATAATAAATTTTAGCATCACGTTACTGATACAATAAAAATACCGTAGGTACCGTAGGTACATAAGGCAGATATTTTTTCCAATAACGATAATATATTTTATGCCTTAATAGAAAACTTGAAATATAGCCAACAATATTTATTTGAATAGACGAGATTTTTTTTTATATTAAGGTTGTTTGTACATCTACTACTTTTAGGATAGGGGTTTTATATATTTTTTTAAATATGCCCGTTAATGAAAATCACAACGTTTTGGCCTGCGTTTAACGAACAATAATGAAAGTTTAAAAAGAGTATAATAAAAATAATAGAAGCCCATTCAAAGAAACATTATTCTGACAACAAAGCCTCAGTGGAATATTTCAAATTGTCGACACGTAAACAAGTGCAAATATGACACAAACATACGTATTTTATTCACACTCTACAATATATGGGAATATTTACAGCATCACAAATCTAAAAGAAGCCTATGGAAAATACAAAATAGCTTTTAATATCCCAAGACGTTTGAAAAAAAAACCTTTTATATCTTTCTTTATCTGTTCAGCATTATACTTGACAAATATAAGAAATATGCTGACAATTTTAATATAAATACATTCTGATATAATTTTAATGTACATGTCTTATAGGGACTAATAATATACATATATACCAACGTGATAGCTCAGGGGATAAGAAGCGTGGCTACAAATACTGTGGTCATGGCTTCAAATCCCGCTCAAGTCAAGAATTTTTAATTGATTTGATCGATGATTACGACTGGGAGATCGGGAATAATATTAATAAAATCCCGATCGATCGTCTTGATCCAGGTTTATTCTGATTTCCTGGATTTTAAGGTAAATACTGATTATTAAGTCGGTGACCTGTGTAACTAGTAATAGTTAAGATCACCGACAGACAATTAACACGTTGTTGTGTCTAAAAAACCCTCTCAAAAAAGCTCCATCAGAGATGTAGGTTTTCTGGTATTCCAGACGACTGTCTAATACTATTTAATATTATCCACACTTTGAGATAAATGTGTTCAATTTTAATTTATTTGAATAGTAATAATTTATTTGAAGACGTCTATTTTTGGACTATTAAGTGTAGGAATAAATCTTCGGAATTGGCACGAAAGTGATCGATGCCGTAAGAATCTATTGTGGTTGGGCCAAAAAGTAATGCCACCGAGGCAAGTCTTTCGTTCAGAAGATCGCATCGAGCTATTATTCCATTTCTACACCTGCTGTCCACATATTAAACCATTGAATCTTACTCTGGAACACGATCACACCCCATTGGGCCGAAGCCAGGCATTCACCACATTCCGAATAAAAGCTTCAAATGTTGATTTTATGGCCATAGAGTTTGTGCAACCTTTGTTTTTGTTTCTCAACAAATGCTCGTTTTATTCTAGAATAGCCATTATCATAGAATGACATCCGGAAAATATTACTACGCCACTTTTATCATTTTTACACCAAGTAAATTTAACACTTTATTTTAAATATTCAACAATTGTGAACAACTAATACATCTCACTGGCCAATTAGTCAAATTAAACAAGCTTAAATTAAACAACCCAAAACAGAATAAATTGTATGCCAGCAAATCTTAAAACGTAAATGTCGAAAGTAGACGTCAAACCCATTTATCTGCCAAAGCACCAAATAAGCGATTTATTATTATATTCAATCTTGTCTCGATAATCCGACACGTAATCCTATACTATTATAACAAAAAAAAAATTTCATCTGTCGATATATGTATATCAGAGGCGCCTGTTAGTGCATAAACCCCCTCCCAAACCACCTAGATAACCTATCGAAAAATACCTAGATAAGGTAAAAAACATATTTCTTTCTTCATTTTGTTTTAGTATTTTTCCTTTTAATATTCATAATTTTCACCTATTTCTTTGTTTCATATAAAATTATGTATTTTCATGTTGTCAATATTATGATTACAAATATTTTTCTCGGAAAGAAACCCCATACTATTATCAAAAACGCATTTTCCGATAACCAGGTTGTGGAGCTTATATCTCAAGGGTCTCTTATTTTCCGATTCATCGGAGCCAATATAAGTTTTTACCTTAGTCTACAAAAACCATAGACTTACAATATAGCTAAAAAATGGATTATTTCTCCATACATTTTTTAGGGTTACTTTTAAATCCGTAAATTGCTGGAACATTGCATCCCTCTATTGAATTCACGTTATTCATGGCAGTTTTTACCTAGGCAATGATATATTATATTTCCATGGCGTGTGCCACCCTCACTATTTCTGCTTCTGACCTCTTGTAAACTAATGACAGCAAATAAAAAATATACAAATTATTATTTATTTATCAATAAATAAATAATTCTATTCCACCGAAAATAACCATTCTGAAATATTGACCGTGCTGGTCGGCAAATTATTTGTTTTTATGTATGTTACTAATAGGAAAACTGACCCTCGTATCCCAAATCCCCGTATCATACTGAATTGATTTTGTAAAATACTCGCTTTTTTCGAAACAAATTCTTTATTACATTTTGAAATTATCACTTGCATGCATGCAGTGAAAACGTGCTTGTTTTGTAAAACAACTCGTTTTTTTGGTAAAAGGGCTGAACCCTTTTTATCTTCCACTCTAATCAAGAGAAAACACAGGACGCGCTTGTAAAGTTCAAACAATCGCTGATAAATTGCTCGGAAGTCCTTTGCTGATAAGCTTTAACCTGTCCGATTACGCTATATCAAAAGTATCACAATAATATAATACGTGGTATTCTAATAATATTATTAAATGTTAAATATGCTTGTTTGTTTAACGAAAACTTAGCAGATTCAAAAGGCGCAGATGTAAAGGGGTTTGACGGTCCAATCACGATAAACAAACTTCGACAAATAGTACAAAGGACATTCCCGTAATCGCACATAAATTAATGTCTGGTCGTTAACAAAGAGCCGTTGAAGAATTTCACGTCACGGGCGTTCTGTACATTTCTTAATATTTCAAATGAATTCCGATCTCTTTGATCTTTTCCTCTTTCGTGGCTCCTGTGCGGAAATTTCGCCCCCGGCACCGAAAGTGTTTTCTAAAAGATACGGAACGAATTACAACACACGAACACTAAAAGAAGGAGTGGAGAGTAGCTTTGAATTTTTTATCCGGTTCTCAAGATGACGGTAAAAGACCATTTATCACAGTGTGACCGCTCGTAGTCCGTGGTTTATATAATATTAAATTTTACCATGCCATAAATAAATTTGCATCTTTCCACATTATCAATGTCGCTCATTTATTATTCCTCAAATCCGCACATTCCTTTGATTTCATTTTCAGCAAGACGAATGAACCCCTGGCTATGTTAAGCCTTTTTAATATGCGGTCTCAAATTTAATCACTACTGAAATAACTCTTAAATATTGAGATAAATAAATATGTAATATTCCGTAGGTAACCTTAAAGTTTTTTAAGTTTTTTCAACAATAGTCACATTTTAAGGTCTAGCTTTCTGTAGTGTTTAAAATATTTCTTGAAAGATATTTATTTACTACTTACTCTATTAGTAATTAAACTTAAAAAATATTTGTAAACATTTTATGTATTATACATAACTTTTAAAATAATTTATTTTCATATATATATATATTTTAAAATACGATATATGATAATGGAATTAGTTAATCCCTATTTTACTGTTGCTTAGTAATTTTCACCCCTTGCTGTGATTTCTATACAAACACTTTACAGTCGGAAATTCACAATAAAATATCTAATGTAAATTTTGGTGCGGTCAAGTAATTCCCTTGGGGGTTTATAAGTTTAATATATATAAAATAGAAGAAGCTATGCTAATTCAGAATGCCAAAGGTGGAAATCATGTCCTATTCCAATAGGCGGGCCACAGCTGGTCCAGATGTTAGGGGTGTAAGGGGTTGCATACCAATGCATATTTACCACCACCTATACTTTCAAATCACATTAAAAATAGTAAAAAATAAATCATTGCTTACATCTATTATAAAAATAAAGTTGTATATATATTTTTTAAATATATTAATATTTAATAACTAAAATTTTCAGGATATGTAATTGGTTTCATTCGCGCTCTATTTTACGATTCTCAATATTCCCAATACTAGTTTTTTTATTGAGTGGATACCGCCTGAAATTCAATTAGGGTATGGCGACCTCCCATTGCTTCTCTCTTCGACCCATACCCAAAAAAGTGCATAAAATCTAATCATCGCGTGTTATTTACAATCACCTTAAATATTTCTGTAAAATATCAATTTAATTTGTATGTCCCAGAATGTACTTTGGAAGCGAAGATCGCAGTAAAACGGAGAAGAGAAATATTATCAAATGGCAAGGACATATTTTTGGTGAACTTAATTACCTTCATTGAGCGAAAGCGTCGCACAATCACGACTTCATCATTATTTATTGACCGAAGTTTTCTCCTTTAGTTCCTACGACACAAACCCGCCACATTCTTACCTCTGCTATTTAAGGTTGTTAATTAACACACCCTTAGATTTTTTTACAATGGTGTATTTTTTTCTCAACTTAATCACACTCGTTTCAATGTAAATACAATGTTGAAAGATTCAATTGTGAAGGCGACTGAATAAATAAATAAGAGGTCGACTCAAGCACCCCAATTGAGACTTGAAGGGAAAAATATTGACCGATGACGTGACGGTCTTCCAAATTACATTTCCTTGTAGCAAATAATACCTTTTTACAATCGATTTATTTATTAAAGGGTATGTACATAGATGAATATATTATGTGATGGTTTCCCAAGCCACTGCCCAAAGTTAATGAGTTCTTCAGATCTTTAAATTGCCACTAAATGACAAAAGAGGATTACATCAGTCCGGATTACAAACAAGCGTCCACTAAACCTTCAAATTCAAATGACTTATTAATCTAGTTAATTACATTGTCCCTGTTTATTTGATATTTTTCTATGCTCATCATATTATGATAAAAATAATATTATGAAATTCAAAAGGCTTGCCAAATCTTATATGCCTGAAAACACTCGGTTCGTATTTATTATCAACGCACATGAAAATTTCACAACTTCTTAAACCTCTCATCTTATAAATTTCTTTTTAGATAAGAGTCTAATTCAAGTTGAGCTTTTTCATACTCAAGTATCGTGTTTCAGAAGCCCCATGTTGCTGGTTTTGTTTTCGGCAAAGTGATAATATTTGAACTTTTGCCATGGAAAAGCCACAAATGGGCGCTTGAAATATTCACAACGTTCAATTGCCTAGTTCAGTTTTTCTCGACCTCTGGAAAACTTGTATGCAAAGTATTCTTCAAAATACTCTTTTATAATATGCGTTGAAAATAATGTTTCTGTTTATTTTTTTCAAGTAATCTCTTCACATATGCACATGTTGCATTTTTCAATTTTATGAATACAATTGTGAATATTTTCATGTAAGTGCCAGACAAAACGATAAAGACGTACAAAATGATAGGCATTCGCATCCGGAAACGCATTGCGCTTCTTTGTCATGTGAAAAATACAAAACTTAAATATTATATTTATGTTTTCTTGTACATCCTTGAACCCTCGATAAATAATCTTAAACTGATATATGTATCTTGTCCGTGATAAAGGGTTCTTCCGAACCTTCATATTATAAATTATCCTCATACGCCATCCATTCAAAGGTCATTTATTTCCATTTTACTGCCCATTCGTGTACCAAATTAGTATTTTTGTATAATTTATAAACAAAAATAATTGAATGTATAATATATGTTACTTCTCCACTTTAATTGTACACATCGGTTAGAGCAATTCTCTTAATTGTTTCGTATATTTATTATACGTACGTACGTATGTATAAAAGCACAAATTCCACCTATCTTATTCCCCTTGCTTCTGAGTAGCTCTACAATTGAATGTACATAGAGGTATACCTACAAATAAAGAACTCATATGTGTATATTGTTGTGTGTGGAGTGTTTCAGAAATAACTCAGAGACTGTTGTTGTGCAGTGCCGAAATGCCTCACGTCGTTTTTCACGAGAACATTTTCTATGAAAATTATTCGACTGTGAACTCGCATGTCAAAGGCGAATCTGAGATTTTGAGTGAAATTTCTTCCTTTTTGGTAGAATGAGTATCAACTGTAAAAGAAAACTTACATTCACTAGATATATTCTGGAAATCCATAGCAAGTGCGGCTATCTCGACAATTTATCGAAGACATCGTTGTTTTACTTCGAAATTCTATGACCCAATAACAGTGTTTCAATTTTATCGTTTTATTATGACACACAGTTTTTAAGACAGAGATTATTTCGCCGTTTTATTTTATCTCAATAAAGATTTCATTCTGTTTAAGACTTAAAGCTACTTCCTGAAAAATGTCTTGCTGTGTTGCTACATATTTATAAACTGAAAATTCAGCATTTTTATATAAGTAATACCCCGTTTAAAATATAGGTTTGACAGACTGTTTTTTTATTAACATTAATTTTAGTTAGTTTATTTTATGCTTCATAATATTAGATGAATTTGGTTGTGGTTAGTCAGAACGGTGGTGTTTCATTCACAGTAACCACGAGTAGCAAACGGTGGCACTTTGGAATACTGTAAGTTCTCATTTGAAGTCCATAGCGATTTCAGCTGAAGAGTTTCCTCCGAATTATCACCGCCCAAGTCCACCCACAGCCATTTGCAATGCAATGTTTAAAGCCTCGGTGAACTAGAAGTGAATATACCTGCCAACCTAGACTTGCAAAGACATGACCATATGTATGTATAAGTACACTTTCCTGGAACAACTGTAAACCGTAAGTCAATCTAACTTGAACGTTTAATTAATTAGTGTTTAATTAAAGTTACTTGCAATGAGCTTTCGTCATCTTCATGTTCCTCAAATGAAAGCCTCAACTGCTGACTATTCGAATTCATGAATGGATACAATTTTACTCAAGTTAGAATTTTTAGTTTATCTATATAAAAACTCCAATTGTTGCTTAACAAATATTAAATAAAAAGACACTTTTTATGGATATGAATTCATATTTGATTTAATTGTGGCAAAAGTTACAATAACGCACTAAAATATTTGTTCATTTATTTTACGAGTAAGAGCTTTTTTTTGAGAGTGGATTTTTGAAGGGTTTATACACAACAACGTGTTAATTGTCTCTCGGTGATCTTAACTATTAATAGTTACACAAATCTGCTCTCTCTCTCTCTCTCTCTCTCTCTTAATAATCGCCTCAGTATTTACATTAGAATCCAGGAAATCAGAATATACCTGGATCAAGATCGGGATTTTATTAATATTTTTTCCAATCTCCCAATCTTAATTACCTGAGCTATCACGCTGGTAAATAATAATAATATATATATACCTAAAACCTAGATATTAAAACCGTAGAGACATAACAAAAAGTAGTTAAAGGTGGAAATAATCGATTAACTTAATTGTTAATAAAATCTTTTATAACTGTTATTTTTATAATCGATATTTAAGTCTATTACTTTTAATTTTTAATTTGATAACAATTTCATACATTCTAAAATGTTAAGTTTTTAAATTTAAAATGTAGGCAATCCGCTCAACACCCCAGAAGTTAGGAACATTTTTTTTTTTTTTTTTTTTTTTTTTTTTTTTTTTTTTTTGATTTATATTTTTGAGTACCCTGTCTAAAGACATCTTACTCGTCGTCTGTTGTCACATTGTCTTGAGGGTTGGTTGTCCAGTGACGACTCAATCCCGGCGTTGTGTTTAGGTTATAAGTGTCCAAGTGTTCATACTTGTTTTATCAAGTAAACACCATTGTCAGTCCTTGAATCTTGCTGGCAAGTCAATTTGTCTGTATTTTTGTAGACGTCTTGCGTAGTCTACGGTCAATAAGTCCCTCGCTAGTACGTTCGGGTGACTTTTTAATCTACTTTGGTACGTTTCGCTGAATATTTTCAATTCTTCGCGTACTGTCATTGTTTTAGAGTCCTGTAATAGGACCCAGTTGGGTACATACCATGGAGCATTTAAAATTGCTCTCAGGGTCTTGTTTTGTAACCTGTCGATACTGCTGATATGAGTGTCCTTAGCTGTCCCCCACAGTTGACATCCATATGTCCAAATGGGTTTGATTATTGCTTTATACAGCAATAGCTTGTTTGTAAGTGTGAGTTGGGAATGTCTGCCAATCAACCAGTACATTTGTCTTTTTTTATGTTCCATTTGAAGTCTTTTTGTCTTAATGTGTTTTTGCCATGTTAGGCTTCTGTCAAGGTGTATACCGAGGTATTTAGCCGAGTCTTCTTGTGGAATATTTTTCCCACCAATTTTCACTGGTGGACATGTCTGTTTTTTGTTTGTGAATGTCACGTGTGTCGATTTGGTTTGATTTACTTTAATCCTCCATACTTCAAGCCATTTCTGTATTGCGTCAAGGTGTTTCTGGAGGAATTGTGAGGCAGCTGTTGGATCTTTGTCCCAAGCGAGTATGACGGTATCGTCAGCGTATGTAGCCAGTGTTGTGTTGTCGGTTGTTGGGAGATCGTTTGTATATATTAGATACAATACAGGACCTAATACACTCCCTTGCGGTACTCCAGATCTTATGGTATTAAGATTTGAAGTTTCGTTGTCATATTTAACAAAAAACTGTCTATCGGTCAAGTACGATTTGATAATATCATACATGTTTTTGGGTAGTTTTCCTTTGATTTTATAAAGCAGGCCTGGGTGCCAGACTTTGTCAAAAGCTTGACTGATGTCTAAGAATGCTGCTGAACAGTAGTTTTTTTCTTGTATGGAGCGATCTATGATCGTCACAACTCGATGAACTTGTTCAATTGTCGAGTGCGCTTCTCTGAAACCGAATTGATGATCAGGAATCATGTGTTCTTGAAAAAGTATTGGTTTCATGTTGCGCAGTAGAATTTTTTCAAATATTTTGGAAAATATTGGCAGGAGGCTTATCGGTCGATATGAAGTGACTTCTTCGGGTGGTTTACCTGGTTTAGGTAGCATAATAATTTCTGCTATTTCCACTGTCTAGGGAAGCTACCCATTCTAAGTATCGCGTTAAATATTATGGCTAGAAATCTTAATCCGATATCTGGCAATTCTTTGATTATCTTCCCGGTAATCATGTCATGTCCTGGCGCTTTTTTTGCGCGTACTTCATATTTTATAACATGCTTGACGCATTGAAGTCCAATTTTGACATAATAGTTTTCTTTATGTTCCGTACTCTCTAATAAATTATGAATGTGACTTTCTTCTTCAGGGGAACACATCCTTTCCGCTGGTGTAAATACTTCCTTGAGATGTTTCGCAAACTCGTTTGATTTCTCTCTGGTAGTTTTTGCCCATTTATCCTCAGCCGTTTTGATGGGCGGTATGGATATTTGGGGCCGTTTTAGTTTTTTTGTAGCTTTCCATAGAGAATAATCTGTAGCGTCGGTTGCTGTAAGACCTTCCAGATAGGATTGAATCCCTTTATTTTTCCATTCACATAGGATATTTTTAATATCTCTTATTGCTTCGTTCAGTTTTCTCTTGAGTTCCTTGCTTCGAGTATTTTGCCATTCATTACGAATGCGTCTTTTTTCATGTATTTTTTCCTGAATCCAGCGGGGAAAATCATCTGTTGAGTGTGGTTTTTTGACATATTGGGCGTGGCTTTTTTCACTGCGGAATGAATTTGATTTTGAAAGTGAATAACTGCGGTGTTAAGTTGGTCTTCTGTTTTCAATGGTATATCACATTTCAAATTTTCATTTAAGATATGTCTAAAATATTCCCAATCTGTGT